>BQNB010016305.1:0-20480 GCA_026074375.1 Tanacetum coccineum
AGCTTTATGATTAAATGATCAAAGGAAAGAAAGGAGAGTATAAACTGATTTAGAAAAGAAAGAAAGTGTGTGTAAAAGGTGAGAAAAATAGTAGGGAATAGTCTAGTATTTATAGGCCAACTGAGCTGGATTTTTGTCTGGGCGGTCCCCTTAATTAGGGTGTCGGTCCCCTTAAAATTAAGGGCGCCGTCCCTTATAATTAAGGGGGCCGCCCAGCTCAGACGCTCTCTTTTTTTCCTTTCTGGGGTAGGTGTTTTCTGAAACATTTCTAGCCGTTTTGTGGGTAAAAAAATTTGAATTCAAAATATTTATTTGAATAAAACATTTCTTTTAAATCTAAAAATATTTTGTAAAAGATATAGAAATGTTTGTGGCATTTTTATAAAAAGTGTGAGGTTAAATAAAAAATCATTTGATCATGAAATGCATTAAGCATTTGTTTATTCATACCTTTAAGTGATTAAATTTTCAAAATAAAAATTTACTACTAATTACTTGTTTACATTTAATTTTTCATTAATCGTTTTTACATTTTGTGATCATCTAAACGTAAAGAGATCAAAAAATATTAATAACGTTTTTAGGCATTATTTCTATCAACATGCTTAATACAAATTATGAAGTAGTAATAATTTTGATGGACCCGTTAAAGGACTTTTTGGTGTGATAACTTTATCAGCCATGTTAAAGCAAGACGACTTCAAGATCTTGTGAAGTGGTCTCAGGTAAAGTTGATTTTGTTGTTATTTTCGTTTTATTTCAAGATCTATGATGTGTGTTGCTAGATCTATAAAAATCTTTAACACTTAGATCTTTGTGGGTTTTAATTATTTGATATTTTCATGTTTTCATATTTTAGTTGTGTCTAGATGTAGGATTGGGAACCACTAAAACAACAACGAAACTACCCAAGCTCGAAACACCACGTGTTAAATTAAGATTCGTTGGTGTCGGCGGCGGAAATAGTTAATGTTGACAGCGGTTCCGGTGGCTGTGGTGGTGTAAGAGTATGTTGTAAGTTTGTGTTATTTATAGGGGAGTATAAATAATTCAAAGAAGAAGTTGAAAGAGTTAAGCAATAAATATGGTTTGTGTGAATCTTTGAATTCTTTGGGGTTAATTGCAAGATGAAACTGAAACCGCATGATGCAACCCTTGAGATGACTAGACAATTGAAGCATCTTATGAAGACCTCCACACTAATTATGAACTCCTGCACATTTAATTTAAAGACTGAATCCTTAGATATAATAGATTAATAATATACATACAATAAGTGATTGTCGTTAATCATAACTAAACACAATGATAAATTAGTTTACTAAATGTTAGTTAGGTAGGTCGTCTTCTAATCCAAAGTTAGAAACATACATAAACAAAATTCCCAACCTTAATTACAACTTAAATTGTTTTTAGTCGCTTGGTACGTCGATGGTTAACGTTCTATGTTGTTTCTAAACTGTATTAGAAATGTAGTCTTGATCCTCCCTAAGATTTCTATGTAATTCGTCTTCATGACTTGTTTTCACATGGTCAATCGAGTGTCTTCATATTCAATTGACTGTATTTATCGCATTTCATTAAATGATATTGATAGCGTTTATACTGAACAACATCTTTTGAATTCGACAAATAAATAATATACATGCAATAAGTGCTTGTCGTAATCAAAACTAAAATGATTACATAAGAACGTACATGGAAAAAGACGACATCCATTCAAAACCGTTCCAATGTCTTCGAATTCTGATAACATCCGATCTCTCATCACAAATCATATCTAAATCAAATCCTCTACCAATTCAATTCATACAGGTTTTATTCATTTATTTTATTTTCTATTCCGTGATTTATCTAATTGAATCACTTTTTTCATGCTTCAGTTAATTGTAATATGAAGATTTTCGGCGCCCCCTTTTTTAATCCCTAACACATTCCGATCTACTACATTCCACCAGTCTCATTCCTGCTAAGGCCCTGTTACAATGAGTGTTATCTTATGATTGATCTCTTGTAACGAAGTTTCTTATAGGATGGTGTGAGATGGAACCATAGGGTTTGGTTTGTTGTTTTTAGGGTTTATTTCTCTGCCAATTGTCTTTTTTCTTCTTTTTCCTTTTCGTCTTTCTTTCTTTAGTGTTTTCTGGTGTTGATATGGTTGCATATACTCCTAACCCTAACGGATGGACTTGGGTTTTTGGTAAAAACAATAAACAACACTCTAAAAGACGTTGAAAAAATTGCTACATCCTTCTACGTATCGAATTTCTTGAATTCTTTGGATGCTAAGAACCTTTGGAAGGAATTCCAACCTTTTGGACTCATTGTTGATGCGTTTATTGCGAACAAACGATCAAAACAAGGTAAAGGATTTGGTTTTATTAGGCTTTTGGGTGTTCGTAACGAGGTAGAATTTGCAAAGTCTCTTTCTAGTTTTTGGATTGGGAGTTACCATGTTTATGTTTTGATTGCTAGATTCCAGTGTAATCACAAAAAGGATTCGAGCCCTAAAAATTTTAATGTTTCTGATAATTCTCAGTTTCCACGGTCAATGTGGTTCGGCCTAAACCAAGCTCTAATAGTATTACTGAGATTCACAAAAAAATCATATGCCTCTGTAACTTATGGTGACATAAGTACTAGGGAAACCCGCCATAACGACATGAAAAATGTCAAGAGTGTCCAGTTAGAGGAATGTGAGCTTATCAAAGTTGAAGATGCCTCTATTGTGGTTATGGTCAAAGTAAAGGAGATTGATACGATTAGTAATATGTATCATGTTTGTCGTAATAAAGGATTCGATGATATTAAGATCCATCATATAGGTGGTTTATGGGTGTGGATTCAATTCATCTCCGAAAAATCATGTGCAGCGTTCAAATCCAATGAATCTTTGAAGAAGCTATGGATAACCTCTCAAGAAGTTTCACGCTCCTTTGTTGTTTATGAACGAATGATATGGATCGAGATTTGCGGCCTTCCTTTGTGTGCATGGGGGTCAAGTGCCTTCAAAAAAGTGGCAAACCTTTTCGGAAAATTCAAATTTTTTGACACGAAAGCTAAAGATTGCATGAGCATGGGTAGGGTTTGCATTGCTACAAAAATTCAATCTCTCATCCATGAAAAGGTTGAGATCAATATCCTTGGTAAGACTTTACAATTTTTTGTTAAATAAATTGGAATGTGGAATATCCACATCTTAAATGATATAGAATCAAATGATTCTGATGATGAGGACATATCGTCTAACAGGAATGTGGATCCAATCGAGGCCCTTGATAACTTTATACAACACTAGCTAAAATACCCGTGAAATTCACGGGTATTTTTAAAAAATTTAGAAAAAAAATTATATTTGTTTATTACATAATACTATGTAGTAAAGAAATAACTAAGTATTAGTGGTTTGATAATGAAAATGCATGCACATGAGACATGTGTATTTTATCAAATTTCAAATAAGTAAAAGTTGTGTAAATATATATTGTACAAAGGCTTGTTGATAAACAGGTCAATAACTTGAGTTGGACTTTATTAAACCCAAAGCAACTGTAACAAAACTGGCATATATAGTTTTACATGTATAAACCTTTGAACGTCAAGTTGTATAAAAGTAAAATTAGTAAACAAAATTGTATATTAAATGCTTTAAATTACACTCATATCAAAAGGACTTTAAATTCAAAATTTTTGTTATAAACTCTCTTTACACAATGATACCAGCATCCTAAAAGTCAGCATGAATCTCGAGTAATATCTGTATCACACTATCACTGTAAGTGTCCACTGATAATTGGAAAAAGTAAAATGTCCGTATCCTTTCATCTATACAAAAAACATGTATAATTACAAAAAATAAAATAAAAATGAATGTAAGTGTCTACTAATAATTGGAAAAAATAATACAAGTTCAAAAAAGTTATTATATCCTTTCATCTATACAAAAATAATCACCTAACTTACTCCACGCACACCAGCCTTAGGCCCTTAAAAAACAATTGGAAGTATTGGAAGACATAAGATATTTTTTTGGAACAACTTGGAATTTATAAAAAAGCTAAAAAAGGAGCAAAACACAAAGGCAATCTCTAAGTTAGAGAAAAGCTAAGTGAAATACAAGAGGAAACACCATACAAAATTCCTAACTCTTAGCCCAACAAACTACTCTACAATGAGTCAATGCTCATAGTACATGATGGATTTAGAACCCAATTCCTCCATCTCAAAGACTTTTTGCGGCTCCTGTTGGATAACCAAAGCAAAGAAAGAGTTTGGACCTTAGCGAAAATATCTTCATGAAGGCAAGAGGAAGAAGTGTGAAGGACACGATTACGCCAATCCCATATCACCCAAATTGCCACATAAACAACTCCTTGAAAAATTTTCTTTGCTAAAGACGAAAGCGGAGGAACAAATTCCAAAAGGTCCTGAAGAGAGGAGAAAACTGGTGGATTAAATTTCCACCAGCTCCATATTTTCCGCCATATCAAAATAGGCTTTGGGCAAAATAAGAGACAATACAGAACAAAATCGATAGATGCATTACACAACACGCAATTGCAAAAGACTATTGGCACACCTCGAGCTTCAAGATTGGAGAGGGTGGGGAGATGGTTATTCAAAGCCATCCAAACACAAATATTTACCTTTTTCGGCACCCATGAGTCCCAATCAACATTAACCATCATTACATTTGGGCCAAGGATGGTTGAATCAAGGAGTTTGGAAAGCTTGTTTATAGTGAAAACACCACCAGGATCAAGTTCCCATATCCACCCGTCCATGTAACCCGGGTATAAAACGAGGCTGCCAATAAGCTGAGATAAATCATTTATATCGTCCAAAGCGCGTCCTCTAGGATTAGAATGCCAAGCCCATCTGCAAGACCATGTACCATCTACTGAGATCCACCTATCGTTAACACGACATTCTTTATGAGTTTCAAGAGCATAAAGACGAGGGAACCGATCTTTTAGACATTGACTTGCTCCGAGCCAAATATCATGCCAGAAGAATACATCAGCCCCACTTTTTACATTTCTCATAAATGAACTTCGAAAGGGAATACCAAAAGAATTGATTACCAAGCTTGCACTAACAATACTTTCCCAAACACCCTTTCGGTTCCCCGTACCAACACCAAGATTAAAACCACCGTCATTGCCGTGAAGACGGTGATGACCTTACACCGAATATCATCTTTTTCATTATGGAATCTCCACTACCATTTGCCTAAAAGACTTAAGTTTTTTGCTTTTATGCTTCCAATACCTAAACCGCCATTTTCAAAGCTCTGGAGCACACTTTCCTATTTCACCCAAGAAATTCCTTTCGTTTCATCTTTAAATCCCCAAAATAATCTTCTCCTTTTTGTTTCAAACATTTTTAGAACACATGAAGGGGCTCTAAACAGAGAAAGATAATAAAGGGGTAAACTTCTGAGAACTGCTTTGGAGAGAGTAAGACGGCCACCGATTGATAGCATTCGAGACTTCCAACATGAAAGTCTAGAAGAAAAACAATCTAATACCTCGCTCCATCTTTCCTTTTTGTACATAATTTTACCTACTGGAAGGCCTAAATAGCAGAAAGGAAGGTTACCATGGGAACAATTAACTGAGTTAGCAACATCAATGACATCACTTAAATCGACTCTAATGCCATAAAGTTTGCTCTTTGACATATTGAATTTGAGACTCGACGCATCTTGAAACCAACCAAGAATTCTCACCAAGTTTTTTACATTTAGTCGAGACCATTTACCGAAAAACAATGCGTCATCAGCATACTCTGTAACAAAGATAAGTTTTTACCGTCATTTGCAAGAGATAAACCTGCAAAAATGCCTCTTCCACAAGCCTCGAGAATATATATTTGTAAAGCCTCTGCAACAATAATAAACAAGAAATGAGATAACAAGTCACCTTGGCACAACCCCCTCTCCATCTAGAATTCCTTTGTTGGAGATCCGTTCAATAGGATTGATAAGCAACTAATAATCCACAAACACCATTTATGACCAAAACCCATTTGTTTCATTATATCAATAAGGAACCCCAATTGACACTGTCAAAGGCTTTTTCGAAGTCGACTTTAAACAAAAGAAGTTTAAGGTTGCTTTTAGAAGCAAAGTTAACTAATTCATTTGCGATGAGAGCGCCGTTAAGAATCTGCCTACCGGCAATGAAGGCAGTTTGGTTTGGCGAAATTATCTTGTTAATAACTTTCGCCAAGCGAGAAGCTAAAACCTTACTAATGACCTTATAAACACAACCAATAAGACTGATTGGGCAAAAATCAAAGATCTCAATCGGATCTTTAATCTTTGAAACGAGTGTGATGAATGACGGATTTACACCTCTTGAAAGTCTACCAGTAGCTTCAAAGTGTGCGACACATTTATGAAAATCCACCTTAAGAATCTCCCAATAGCGCTTTATGAAATTAAAGTTTAGCCCATCCAGCCCACATAAAATATACTCATATATGGATACATTTTAATATACAGAAAGCCAAAATTTCATTTTTTATGCATTAAAAGATAAAAACCCATGTTTTTGAAGTTCATAAATTCTATCAGCAACTAATGGAAGTTCAAAGTGGATCCGTTTAAGTGAATTTTAGAGGAGACCATATTAAAGTTTGAGATAAATACTTCAATCTTAATTCCTAAACCATTGGATAATCTCGTGAATTCCTAAACCACATTATTCCATGTATAACAATCTTTATCAAACCAGACTACTAAATGATTACTAATGTTAAATGTGTATCAAGCGGACTTCATCAAAGCTTATATTAATTTTAAAGTTAACTCCTAAAGTTCGAATTGTATACGAAATATGTCCACTCTCATAATCAAGAATAGCTTTGGCTATAAATGAACGACTATTCTCCATGGTTCTTAGTAAACATAATCAAAGGACCCCCCAAGTTTGGCCCATTCTGAGATAGCCTTGTAAATATGTAATGAACACTTATACTATAAATAACCATAAAGATCAATGTGGTTAACTCAGCCAAAGGTTGTGATTTACCTTTGGTGTTGAAGCTACCTTGTGCTACCCATTCAGCCAACATATCCATTCAACTACAAAGACATGAGACCATCGAATTGTTTAAAGTTGGAAAGCTTTCAAGCGATAACTATTAAAAACAACTAACATCCTTTTATGAGAGTATGAGACTACTATAGACATAGATCTCGTTTCAAGAATAGTTAATGAGAGACATAGATCTGGTTTCAAGACACGGGGCAGAACTTCCTGATATAGATTCATTTCAGCAATCATAACATCAACAATTTTAGTAGTATTTTAAAGTACTGATAAAGTAAGGGAAATACTAACCATAGCTCATCGGCTGTGGTTGACGGCCACTTTGAAGTTACCTATATTTTATATTAATATGTAGTAGATAACAATCATAGGTTGGTCAAATAATAACCACAAGGCGGTCAAATATATACAAAAGTTTTAAAAACCTTAAGATGGTTGTTATTAACTATATCCTAAAGGGCTATGAGTAAATCCAGTGGAAGATAAGTAAATAACTGATGTTCGTTGTAAAGACTTGTACCTGGAATGGAGGTTGAATCAACTTCCCATTTGAATTCTACCCATTGGTTCTCTTTCACTGTTGCACAAAAAAATAATGTCATAAGAAGCATTTAACTACGCCACATATGTATAGACATGTTAAAAAACACATACGTTGGTCAATGAAAATTATGCGTATAGCCCAATCTTAATCCTACCAATAGTCGGTTAGAATGAGTTCATCCTCTTCCTGCCAACACCGTGAAACTAAGTTAAAGACTTGCCATTTCTCAGTAACCTAAAGAGGGAAAACATAATCTGTTTTAATACGACTGATTCCCAAACCTATACTTGTGCCCTCATACACGTCTATCTGTAACATAATTTGATGAGGTGTCATTTTATACACTTTTTTGAGGTCGTTTAACCTCCTAATCTGTGCATTTATGCCTAAAATAGGTACTTAATCGTTCCTTTTCAGGTATTCAGCATTTGGAAGGCATTTAGAGGAAATACACGTGACTTTGGCTCATTTAGAGAAGAAACAAACAAGACTACGGACCTACACCAACATCTCTCAAGATTATGTTCTCAGCAGCTGGAGACGACGTCACAGATTACACGTGACGCCGTCACATCTCATACCAAGACGGCGTCACAAGATCTCAAGACGGCGTCAGAATGCATGACCCAGTTCATTATCTAGAATATTCTCTTTCACGATGGTGTCACGATTAAAACGCGATGCCGTCGCAGCGATTTTCCTATATATACAAATCCGTTTTTAAGGTTTTAAGTGTGTAACTTTAGAGTAAAAGAAAGGGATGAATTCTAGTTTATTTAGCAGCTGTTAGGGACGATTTTAGGGCCTTAAAACCTAATTATACTTCATTCAATTCATGTTTTAATCAAGTAAGACTATCTTAATCATTCAATATGTCTTGTTGTGTGATTCTTATCTGTTCTTGCTTTATCTTAAAAGCTTGGGCTAAACCTTCTAATTGTGTATTATTTATGAAAGTAAGAGACCTAGGATGAAGATCTTAGTGGTGTTGCTTCTTGTGATGAATATGCATGTTAGGTCTTAGAAAACCAGCTTTTATCTGTATCACTGTTGATACATGTAGGAAAACATGATTGTGTAGAAAAGATACCATCTGGTAACAGTCTTCATACTACCTTGCCCCTTATATAGTTGATCCACTCTTAATATATTTCAAATGCATTTAATGAAACACTTAGGGGCTTGTAAATAGCCTTCATACTACCCTTTACATTTGTGTTGCCATAATTTAGAATATAAAAAAGATAGCGGGTTCGTTGTAAATTTCCGTTTCATGACTTAGGAAATAGTTACATAGATCATCACAAGTGTAGACAAACATACATAAAGAAATCAATCTAGGGAGTAATACATGATTAAATAAACACAATCTTTTATTATATTGTTATCACCAGTAGCTTAGTTTATTATTTAGTTTAATAGCTAAAACCAACCAAACCTCTCAAACATATGATTTACTGCTTTCTTATAAATATAAAAACACAAAAATAATCTTCTCTCAACCCCTAGAATTCTGTTAGACCGTGATCAAGCCTTTCCAACCTATTCCCCTAGAAAACGATAACAACCCCCGAGTCTTGCATATACTACACTACAACAATTAGGTACACTGCCTAGGGAGTTGTAAAACTTCTTGTAGAAGTCCATTAAGACAACCGCAACAAGTTTTTGGCGCCGCTGCGTGGGGAATAGTTAGGCTTTGATCTTAGTTTAACTTAGTTCTACTTGCTTGAATCCTTTCAAGTAAGATTTAATTTTCGCATATTAGCTTTCTCATAGTCTATCTTTTCTTTGTGTGTTTATTTGTAATTTTCATTGACTATTCCATTCTTCATCATGGAGAACACGAATCCACCACCAACCAACAATCGTCCTGTCCTACCAGCTGCGTTGCGCGCACAAGCCGTCCAAGAGCTCCATGAGCTATAGAAAATTTCGGCCTTTGTTGACTCCCGCCTAGAGAGTATTGAGCGGTTCCTCAATAGTTTTGCCAACCAACCTAACGAGACTAATACAGATGACCTTGAGTCCGACGATGGATCGGTAGATACACCTCTTGTCTCTCCCTTTCCCCACTCAGAAAAAGGAAAAAAAAAAAAAAAAAAATAAAAAAAAAAATGAAACAAACGTATGAGGAAGTTCTTAATGAGCTAATTGAGTATGAAAACCCGGGGACACTACTTCGAGAAAGAATAATTAATAGTTTGGATGGGGATAACCTAGCATTCGAATGCATGATAGGCTTTAGGAAGTTTACTGCCTATCTCGACCTTTTTTTACCAATGAATATTATCTCGCGTAAAGCCTATAATACAATAATGGTAAAAGGATTAGAGGGGATGGGAAAGAACCTAGTTTCCGTCATTAAGGATGTTTACGTGTTTGTTGGGAGTTTCACCTATATCATGGACTTTGTTGTGTTAGAAGACATAGGCGAGTTTATCATGAGCGACATGGCTGAAGTCTTGATGGGCATACCCTTTAGAAAAATCACTAAGCTCAAATATGACGTCGCTAAAGGTTGGTCTTATTCACTAAAATCTTTGACACATACGCATATAGGATGCCACGTACAATACCTAAGCTCAAGAAATTTAATTGGAGTAAGGTCCCACCACTGTTAGAACTTAACCAAAACAATTTGATAAACGGACTCAGACACCCCCATGAAAAGAATAAATTCATGTACAAAAACTGCTTAAACCTAGGTCCTGAATACCAAGTGGATGAAAGTATGAAAGAATGGCTCATTCAGGGACACGTGAGCATTCATGAAGTCACGTAAGAACGTGTGGCTTTGAGTCCAGCTACAAAACTCAAAAAATAAAGAAAAGCGCTTCTTGGGAGGCAACCCAATATTTACCTTTATCGCATATTAGGAGTGTCTTGTGTTTTATTCTATTCATTTTATTCTATCATGTTCGAACTCTATCTTGTAATCATGATTTGTTTTATCTTTAACCTCGTCTTAATTTCAATCAAAGGCATTTTGTAAATAATAAGTGTAGGGGAATTTATCCGGTTTTTGAACCAAGTTCAAGCATGTTAAATAATTTATTTAGATTAATTCGCGTCAGTTTCGAGTCATATGAGTAAATTGTCAAATCTTAGGTTTTATGCAGCCATTTGTATAGGAATTAACTTATTGAATCAAATGCAGGAAATTTTTCATCAAAAACAAAAATTTCATTTTCACAAAACATGGAGACGGCGTCACGATTTACACGCGATGCCGTCACCACGACACCTGTGACGGGGTCAGGATTTTCCTGACGGCGTCAAACGCCCTGGTTCAGAAAACTTAAAGTTTTTAACTATTTTTGAAAATAAAACTTGCATAACATCTAAAATATGTACTATTCTGTTATAAACTTGTAAAACTAATGAGTTTGACAATTCTCTCATCCCATCTTTACTGTTTTATCGAGTCAAACCCTAAATTCACATTGTATATTTGTATATCGCACATTTTATGCTTGATATAGTTGTCTTGTCTTTGATTACAAGTTATATTTGATGAGAAGAAGCTTGGAAGTTCTTAGGAAGTTTCATTGGATGATTCTTGGAGGACGATTTAACCAGTTATGACATGTTTCTTCTCCATTATTGAGCAAACCAGGGGAGCACTAGTTTCTTTTACTTGTTTTCTTTTCCCTTTAATTTGTTTTTATGGGTACTTCTATAGAACATTGGGGATAATGTTCAACTTAAGTATAGGGGGGAAATAAGCCTTAGAAACTATTCTTTCATTTGCCATTTGCTTTGTCCTTAAAATGATGGGTAATATATCAAAACATAGCATAAGAGGTAATTTTGACCCAAATTTAATTCTTTTTATGACACATACCGAATAAAATCGAGTATTAATAGCGTCTCATGGATAGGAATTTATATTACTAGCACAAAACCCTCAAATTCCACCCCCAAAATGTGAGGTTCGCCCTTAGATATTATACCTTTAGCTTGTTCGAGTTAAGGAGTGAGCAATCATGTATGTCTATTTCGTCGTTACGGATGTGTATACGTGGTTTTGTCGCCTTTTCTGGAACATTGGTATTGGTTACTTTAGGATTATGAGAGTGTACCGGTAGTATATTAAATTATAGAACTTGTTTTTGTGATGCATCTCGAGACCGCACAGTAAGTATTAGAATTTGCTTGATAAGAGGCATTAGGATTAACCCATGTTTTAAACCAGTAATTGTTATGATGGTCACACTGGTCATATAAGTATCCCACACCCTTGCCATGCACTCATCTTTAGTGTAGGATACCCCTTAGTACAATCCTCCGAGCCTATCCTTTTTTACGGTTCTCGTAATTTTCTAGAGGATTCCATTATTAATGAAGAACATTGTCACCCTTAAACCAATCGTTACCCTCAAATCACCTTAGTCCACCTTGTATGTACTCATTTATAGTAAATTATTGTGTTTAACCCAAGTTAATTATTTGAGTACATGGTTGCTAAGTCATTATCCTTGTAAATACTATTTTTGGACAATTGGGATTCATGGTAGTATTTATTTCGCGGAAGAATAGGGAAGAAAAGTTAAGTCAATACCCCCCTTAAATTGGGTCATTAGTTAGATTGTAAATATCGAGCATGTAAAAAGCTTAAGTGTAGGGGTATGTGTTATAAACCCCATGTTGTGATGTATTATGTTATTCATGTTGTTGATGATCTCCATATTATTTTGATCCACCTTAAATTGGGTCATTAGTTAGATTGTAAATATTGAGCATGTAAAAGCTTCAAGTGTAGGGGTACGTGTTATAAACCCCAAGTTATGATGTATTATGTTATTAAAAAAATAGAAAAGAAAAAGAAAGAGATTGGATGTTGAGTGGGTGTAGGTTTGTATATTCTTCGTCGAGTCTTGGCTTAGCCAACCATCCAGCGTGTATTTGTGTAAATAATTAGCTAACCCTCCACCCCAAATTCACCCGTAAGCCACCCAAAATGTATCCCATCGTATCCGTTCTATTATTTGTTATCCTTACACTAACCCTACAACCTTAAAATGACTATCATAGATCGTATGGAATAATGCTTGCGCCTGCGGTGGAGGTTTGATTCCTTATACAAGCCTATGGTAATTTATATGCTATGCACAAGTAATGAGTGTTGATGTTCGTTTCCCCCTTATTTATAATTCATTATACAACGAGTTGACAGGAGAGAATCCCAACATTATGTGAGGTGCTAGTATTTGACTTTCCGTGCTTTTAATCTCTCGAGGTCTAGAAGGTTGTGTGTAAAAATACTTTTAAAGATTAGTAAATTGACCTCACCTTATTGCTATGTCTAGGATAGAAAAGCTCATTTGCTTGAGGTCAAGCAAATCTCTAGTGTAGGAGTATTTTGATGAGGTGATTTTTTATACATTTTTTCCGGGTCGTTTAACCTCCTAATCGTAGCATTTCTATGACCTTAATAGGTACATGATCATTTCCTTTTCAGTATTTAGCATTTGGAAGCTTGAGGAAATACGCGAGATCTGGCTCATTGGAGAAGAAAGGACAAGACTACGAACCTCACCAAACATCTCTCAGAATTTCTACTCAGAAGCTGGTGACGGCGTCACAGATTACAACGTGACGCTGTCACACCCCATCTCAGACGGCGGTCACAAGTTCTCCAGACACCGTCAAGATTGTACGACCCAACCCATTATTAGTATTTTTTATTCATGACGGTCGTATCGATTTACACGCGACGCCGTCACAGCGATTTTCCTATATATACAAATCCGTTTTAAGGGTTTTAAGTGTGTAACTTTAGAGTAAAAGAAAAGGATGAACCCTAGTTCGTTTAGTAGCTGTTAGGGATGATTTTAGGGCCTCAAAACCCTATTGTACTCTTTTCAATTCATGATTTAATCAAGTAAGACTATCTTAATATTTCAATATGTCTTGTTGTGTGATTCTATTCTGTTCTTACTTTATCTTTAACATGCTTGGCTAAACCTTCTATTGTGTTTATTTATGATTGTATGAAACCTATGATGTACGATTCTTAGTGTGTGCTTTCTTGTGATGAATATGCATGTTAGGCTTTAGAAAACCAGCTTTTGTCTGTATCGTTGTTGATATGTCTAGGAAAACATGATTGTGTAGAAAGGATACCATCGGGTAACAGTCTTCATACTACCTTGCCCCTTATATGGTTGATCCACTCTTAATATATTTCAAATGCATTTAATATACTCTTAGGGGCCTTATAATAGTCTTCATACTACCTTACTTGTGCGTTGCCTTAACGAAATATTAAATAGACGACGGGTTCGTGTAATTAGTTCATGACTTAGGAAATAATTACATAGATCATCACAGGTGTGACAAAGCAACAACACTAGGAGAAGTAACCTAGGGAGTAATACATGATTAAATAAACACAATCTTTTATTATATTGTTATCACCATTAGCGTAGTTTATCATTTAGTTTAATACCTAAAACCAAACCAAACCTCTCAAATATATGATTTACCAGCTTTCCTATAAATATAAAAATACAAAAATAATCTTCTCTTAACCCTTAGAATTCTGTTAGACCGTGATCAAGCCTTCCCAACCTATTCCCATAGAGAACGATAACAACCCCCGAGTATTGCCTATACTACACTACAACGATTAGGTACACTGCCTAGGGAGTTGTAAAACTTCTTGTAGAAGTCCCTTACGACAACCGCAATAATAATACCAGCTATACATTACTATATGTTAGGCATTTTTAATTCTAGCTAAAATCTTATATAGAAATAATATCAGGAGAATAAAGTTATCAGGAATATTCAGGTATTGTTTATGGCAAACAGTGACAATAATAAGGAATAAAATATCAACTGTTACTTAAATGATCTGGTCATAAATTAGGTTGAAATGTAAATGATTACTCGTCTAGAACGTATATAGATGTATTGTTAATTGATATAACAAAGAACTACAAAACCTAATCAATAACTGACCTAAAAATATATTGAGTCTCTGCATACCTTTAAAATCAAACAGATTCATATCATTTGTTCATTAACAAAAAATTTAAACATATATAAATGGTTAGTTAAACGTTTCAATGTGTATACCTTAAGCTTAAACTCCTCCTATATCATTTTTAAGCAATAACATTCAATTGGGAGATGCTCATATAAGAAGCGATAATTTATGTTTAGCTAAAATGAGCTTATAAGGTAGTTACTTTTTCTCCAAAGTTATCATTTGTGTCTTATGTAGAATACAAGTAATCTTTTAATATTCAAGTAAGAACTAGAGAGAGAAAGTGTGAAAGGAAGGATGTATTTTCTAGTGAGAGAAAGTAAAGAACATGAAATGCATTAAGGTGAAGTGAGAATACAACCAACCAACACCCTCTCCAAGGCATGGAGAGGGTATTTATACTCTAAATGTGGCCGGCCATGGGCCTTGTAAGGATTTACATGGGCCTTTGGGCCATATTAGCTTATAAACAAAACATTGACTAATGGGCTGTTTCTTTTTATTTCCTGTTTGGAGACACTATCCTGTTTGGAAAGTCTGTCCTGTTTGGAAATGTCTATCCTGTTTAAAAATATGAGGCTTGTCTAAAACCTTATTTCATAAAAAAACGCTTGAAAGATTGCAAACATTATACTTGTATTAAATAGCGTAAACTTACCATCATATTCATGTATAAATGCAAATGAAATTAGTATTTGAAAATTATTTTTTATAGGAACATCAAAAGAGTTGTTTGTCGTTTTAAACTTTTGATAGGAATGAAACTAGTAATAAAATGTATATCTCCTAAAGTCATGGTCACTAATAACGTTATGGTCGGGGTAATGGAGGTGTGATGATAGACGAACGTCGGTGGCCGACAATGTGATCTGTGAATAAAAGAGACCCAAGTAGAGATGAGGTTTGTGTTTTTTGTTTAAAGATTAAAAGACAATGAAAAGAAAAAGGGGTATAATTAAAACTTTAAAGTAAAAAATATGTCCTGGATGGGGAAGCCTCTACTTTTTACTCCTTTTCGCATTCAGGATTTATGTTTACAATAAGCAAAAAAGAAACACCAAAAATTCCTTTTTTGCATCCAGTTTTGTTACCATTCAGGACATTAAGTCAAAAATAAACACCCCTAACTACGGGCTTTGACTAGTTAATATTGGAAGTGACCGAGACTTTTCTTGTTCCTAATAATCTCCCATTAAGGGAGGTCACTCCAATTTACAAAAATTTAAACTTAGCATACTATGCTTTGACTTTAGTCTTGAGCTCGTAGTCTTTAACTTCAATCTTAAACTTGTGAATTGTTGTAGTGATCTTTAACTTTAGGCTCGAGCTTGTTCCTTTATCTTGACTTGTTTGTGAAAAATGTGATCTTGAGCAACTTGAGATCATCAACCAAGCATAATCTCGTTTTGCCATCTTGTAAACTTTGCCATCTTGTAAACTTGTGATTTTTGGACCGACATGCTCATACCATTCTTGATTTGATAACTTGAAAGCTGTAATTATGCATCTTTCTCGAAGTTCTTTAACTTTAACACTTCGTCGCTTTGAGAAGGACGTACGGTATCAGAGTAGCGGAAGTCTTGAAACATGTACTTGAGCTTTCATGATGTCTTTATATTTGTCTGTCGGGTATGAGCATATGGCTATGAATCTGTGAGTCAGCTGGGATCAGGTACCTCCATGTCCATCTTTATATATTCCTGAAATAAAATAGTTAGCAATAAAGTAGGGGGACGAACATGGCTTTGTCATTTGCCCGTGTTTAGTTGGAGTAACCTTCGAATCCGTGAGGATCGACCTGTGATCAGGTAGATTCAATTTAAGAAGAATCTCATTGACAGGATTTCCAGCTGAATTATAGAATCTTTCTAACACATATGTATTAGATTCATCAAACTCAACATGTTCTCATTACCGGAACGTCTTAAAGCAGACAACACGATAAGAGTGAACCAGTAAGTTACTGTCTCACCGATTGAATGAGAAAATTGATTTGAAAATCAATCGACATGTCACTTTCTAAAGTGGTTTTTTGTGGTCACATCGAGGAGTTTTAAAGCAATTCAAAAAAATTCATTAATCGTGATCATAACCTTGAAACAAGTCTTGACTTCTAAGGAAATCGGACACCATTGTTGCTTTCAGTTGTCACAAGTTTGTTCATAAGAATCGCACAAGTCACCTACCATGAGCTTGTTTGATGTTGGCTCAAGCAAGATTTCCATCTTCATTGTGAATACTTAAGTATCACTCGGATGTTCGGGCAAAATCACAAGGATAATGTGTAGGACTCAAATGATATTACTAGTTTTCACAATGTGTGAGAAACTAGTTTATAATGAATAAGTGTCCTAATGAGATTTATGGATGATCTCTTTTGACTCTAGACTCAGTTGCACTTTGTTTTTAGTGATCAGAGGCTGGAGCAGACTACCACCTTTTCAATATCAACTAACTCGGAGTGAGGAAGTTGATAGAAATACGTGTAATCTCCGTGAGAAATGAACAAGAGTTTATGTTGAGAGACCTTGAGGGGCTAGGGATGGTTGTGCATAGCGTCACTGAGGTCCAGTTGTCTTCATGTTAGAAAACTAACTTAGTGTTTTGGAAAATTATTGTATTGACCCGGTTTCTGCCTAAAGTGTAAGGAGGGCTTCTTTCTTTTCGCCCTTTATCTTAACTTTTCTTTTTCATTCTTCAACCCCTTCAGTGCTTACCGAGAATTCATGACTATTACCTTGTTGGGTTTATTCCAGTAATAGCTCCATCTCAGTCGGCACTCTTTCTGATACTCACTTTATCTCCTTTTGTATCATACCAAAGGACTTCTATACTATCTAGTGGATATCCCTGGGTAGATCCCTCCGGTTCTGGCTGGATCATGGGATTTGAATACCTATGCATAACACCTTATTAAATTCCATAAATTTAATACTATGGTTGCGTTTTGGGTATTCATCATAATCAAAACAAAATCATTGATAAGTTCAATCAAAGTGTTTGATATAAATAATCAAAAGAACTTACATTTCTCGAGAGTTTTTTTTTTCATCATCACTAAAAGCTCCCCCTTAACATGTGCATCGTAATCGTAGTACATGCTAAGTGTGAATTGCATTGAGTCCATTTTATTCAATCACATTTCAATACAAATTAGATGCAGTTTAATAACATTTTCTCCCTTTATCCAAAATGTTAATCCCTTGATATTTTGGATATCAATTGATTAAACGTTCGGGGACAAAATGTTACACACAATCTATAAGGAACATTTTATTGCTCCCCCTTAAATTATGAGGGTATATAAGATAGTGCTGAGTACAATAATTTGATTTTTTTTTGAATTTACTAAGAAATTCTTGAAAATTTTGTACTCGAACACTCCTTATTATCACCATAATGTCTACACTACATATATACAAATTCACAAGTTTTTATTATTCACGAGGAATGACCTGTTATGATGAGAACATCATGTGATAAATCATATGGTCTTTTGCAGCAGCCGAAAGTCACCCTCGTACGATCTCCCACCAACAAATCTTTCTAAACTCCTCATTATCCTCCTCGACTTGAGCTGTTTGTCAATCGCCTGAATCATAGCTGTTGCTCGTTCCTTGTCACTCTATCTTCATATTATCTATGGTAGATATTCCATCCTAATCCCTTTCAGACGATCATTAAGAGCAGTCAGAACATCATCGAGTGTATCGTCACTAAACTTGTAAAGTTCATCAATACGCATCAATTTGTTCTTCTTGTCTTTGTTCTGATAGATGAAACCTATGGGATTGGAGTATGCTGTATAGGCATCCCTTCGTTTAAGATCAGATCTGTACATATCCGGCTTTGGGATATTGAGCTTCTTTTGGTAACTCTCGACACCTAATTGAAGATCTTCAACATGCCTTTGGATGACAATACTTATTGTAAACATTCGCAAAGAGACACTAAAAGCTAGATGTTCTTCAACATTGAGATTTGTCAGCTTTCCTTGAACAAGAAGGATCAGCATGTCTTTGATGTCTTGAAGGCGAAGCCTTTTGAAGTCGCCTTCCTTGAATGTATATAGCTTGTCATCTTCTCTACGAATGGTGATCCAATCCAAATGTTTGTAACCATGCCATTAGACAATCTAAAGCTTTGTGACAACAATGATTTGACGTTTGTAGTAGACATCACGAGCAGATTCCCTGTTAGCAGCAAATCCATAGAATTGTTGATGTTTGCACCCCCAATGCGAGATTCCATAGAGAGCATATTTGTCATAGTTTATCGTTATTTGACTCCACATTGTGTTAGGGACCAACTCTTCAATCCATTTGATATGACCATAATCTGCAGCCTTGGTCTTCGTAACGGAAGTTGCATAGGTTTGGCTTGAGACACCACCACATAGATACGCAAGGTCATTGTTGATGAAGTGATCAAACGGTATAACTTGATGACCACGAGAGTTAGGTATCAATGGTAGTGGCTTTCGCAGATCATGAGGATATTGCTGTCCTTCAGGGTTGTTCCAGTCTAGTTTCTCCGTGGTTGCCTTGTAGACTTCTTTAAAGAAATATTCAAGTTCGACCAGACTCTTGCATGTGCCTTTCATAAGCTCAAATGTTGGACCGACTAATAATTCAGAATTAGAGTATCAACTTTAAACCGGTTCATCACGAATGCTAAGAAGTCAAGAGGAGTGTCCATTAGCTCATTAAACGACTCACGTGGATCTTCCATCTAGGCCAAAGAGCTTAGCCAAGGTTGAACACGTCCATGATCATCAGACAAAGTCTTGTTCTAATCACGACTGTGAGTAGGAGGTTTTGCTGGTTTCTAAAACCAATCAAGAAGCTGAGAGGTCTCTTCATTAGGTTGATCTTCAATAACTCCTATTTCAAACTCCTCTTTTCTAGCTCTTCTTCTCTTGGACCTCCAGTTCTTCGTCTTTATCCTCATCATCTCTACGTCTTTTAAACGAAACAAGATCTCCATAAGTGTCAAGTATAAGCTTGTCACTTTCGTAAGTGTTAACCAATGCCTTGTAGAGATTCTTCTATTCATTAGATCTGTGGATTAACTTATTACTCTCCATCTTATCTATAAGAATCTTCTTAAGCTCGAGTTCAGATAGGTTGGCGGCTACGGCATGGGATGTCTTAGATTTATTGGATGAACAAGTCAAAATCTCAGCTTCGAGTTGTTCATTGACAGTCTTCTCAATTTTTGGCAAAATCTTAGAGACTTGAGCTTTAACTTGTTCCTTGACTTGATTCTTGATTAGTTTCTTAATGTTATCATCAAGTTTGTTGATGAAGTCTGCATTTTCAGATTGGGCTTCATCTCTGAGTCTTTCGGATTGTAACTGAACATCTGTTTTAACGGCTTCATGCATCTTGTTGGAAAGGTACGCATCAACAATGTCGGGAATTGAAGAAACTACTGCAGCAAATTGATTTGTTTGATTAAACTCTGAGAAATTGTTTTCCAAAGTTTTTAGTCTATGGTCAAACCCGAATAAAGAGCCAAAGTTGGGAAGATTTTGTAGGGAGGAGCTTGGAACAGTTGCTGGTGTAGGAACTGGTGTTTGTTGTAGATGTGTGATGAGAGAGGTGGGTGGTGGAGGAGTGGTTGTTACAGACAAGAGAGGTAGCTCAACAATAGCAGTAACCGGAACATCTACCAAAGAAGTTGAGTTAGTGTTAAGATTGAATATAGAGTCAATTCCTGTATCTGGACTGGGGTTGAGCATGTTAGAAATGAAGCCAGATGACACAGAAGAACTCTGTTGTTGACCTTCAGGATTGACCGGAGCGGTGATTATCACTTGAGTATCTTCTGTTACTTGAGTAGGTTGAACATTGATCTGTTGAGCATTTGTCATTTTAAT
>BQNB010016305.1:21168-64655 GCA_026074375.1 Tanacetum coccineum
TGATTTAAGTATAGGTACCTTATGTAATGTCAACAAGGAAAATCTCAGAGTATGGTTGCTGAAAAAGCTGATATCTCAGAAACCAGTGTCACAATGGATTCACAAATGATGAAATAGTAATGATGTTTGAACACAACAGTTCAAGCCTTGAACCTCAATGTTAAATGACGTTTGATCACAACAGATCAACCTCGAACCTTAATGTTAAATGATGTTTGAACACAATAGTTCAAGCCTCTAACCTCAATGTCAATCGACGTTTGAACAAAACGGTTCAAGCCTCGCCCCACAATGTCAACAAAAGTTTCGACAACTGAAATGATAATCATGACGTCAATGATAGAGTTGGAAAGTCTGTTCGATCCTTTGTTCGACGAATATTTCAATGGAGAAAATCAAGTTGTTTCAAAGTCTTCCGCTGTTACTATTGTTGATGCATCCGATAAACATCAACAACAACCAGATTCAACTTCATCTACTTCAACTCTAGCTACACCTGTCACTGCTGATGGAAACTTCGACTTGTAAATATGTTTATTTTTCTCTTTATTTTGATTTATATATATTTTTGAAAAACAAAATACAAAAATATAAAACCAACAAAAAGAAAATACAAAAATATAAAATCTATAAAAACAAAATATAAAATCAGAAAATTTTCAAAAATACCAAAAAGAATCTTCTCGACATGTCTCTTAGAATCGATAACATTTACGTACCTAGAAATGTTGATTAACATCGACACGGGCGTGTAAATGAAGTTCGAGCAAGAGTTTCAAATGCTTTCAAAACATGTCATTTCTAAATTTTCTTAATGACTTATGTGCATTTTAGTGCATAACTCAGTCCCGAATGTAATAGGGAAGTGTACGCTTCAGTGCGCTTAATCTAAAAATAGAAGAGAAGTCTTCTATCATGTGTTTTTAAAATCGTTGAACACAATTTTTCAAAAAAAACTTTCAATGTCAACTTGTCCACAATATAAGTTGTGATATCTTTCCATAAAAAGTGGTATTTGTTAAAATTGTGTGTTCAACACTCCCTTCCTCGAATAAGTTTTAAAAGAATTGTAGTAAGTAGAATGTCATTTTAAGTGAATCAATTTCTGAGGGGAGCTTTTTAAAACCAAATCCTTTTAATGTGTTGGGTATATTTAATAAATGTCAATTTTATGTATCCAAACACATTTTGTGAAATTAAAATGTTGAAACTTAATGTCACTTAATAATATACATTGTTCACCAAGGCATCTCACTCTGTCTTCAACATTTTGTGGTGTCCCACATATACTATTGAAGGGGAGCAATCTGAAAAATGAATTAATGCAATATCGTTGTATAATTTTTCTCCCCATGGAATTTTTCATGTCAAATTTTAATCAATTGGTATTTCAAATACTAGGTGTTTTATTATTTAAAATAAGGGGAGAAAATGTGATGAAAATATGTTATAGGCGAATGTGATCTTTAAGACTCTAAGTGCAACTCTTTCCTTTATGTGCTAAACAATTTTGAATCTCGGAGCACATGTGCAGTGGGAGTATTTGAAAATAACAATGTCAGAAAATGGTTTTATGGTTCGATCTCATACCCAACAACCTATTAATTTCATAACAATTCTAAAGTCATAAGGTGGTTAGGTTAGGAATAAGTCCTACGATCCAACCAGAACCGGAGGGATCTACCCAAGGACATCTCATAGTTAGAAATAGCAGTCCTTAGGTATGAATGGAGAAGAATGTGTATAAGGGAAAAATGCCGACTAAGATTGAGCTAACACTAGAACAATCACAACAAGGTGTTAGTAATGACGTCTTGGTAAGCATTGAAGGGGTTGAAGAATGAAAAAGAAATGTATGGATAAAGGGTGAAAAGAAAGAAGCCCTCCAAACAACTTAGGCAGAAACCGGGTCTAATACTATCTATCAAAATTACAATGATGTTTGTTGATATAGAAGAAAGTCGTCATGGACCAGTGATGCAATGCACAACCCTTCCCAGCCATTCGGGTTTCTCTCAAAAGAAACTTGTCTCATTTGTCACGGAGATACACACGTTATCTATTGACATCTCACTCCGAGATTGTTGATATTGAATAGGTGGCAGTCTGCTCCAGCCTCCGATTACTAAAACCAAAAGTGCACAAATCGAGTCTAGAGCCAAGAAGAGATCAAATTATAAATCTCATTAGGACACAATGTCAAAATACACTTGTTGAACACCATAAAGTTCACAAGCTGTAACAAAGAGTCCTACGCATTATCCTTGAGATCTTGCCAGAACATCTGAGTGATACTTAAGTATTCATAGTGAAGATGGAAATCCTGCTTGAGCCAACATCAAACAAGCTCATGGTAGGTGACTTGCAAGATTCTATATGAATCAAGCTTGTGATAACTGGATATCAATTTTGGTCCAGTAAATGAATTGACGACTTAATCAGAAAGATAGTAACTATCTGATTCACTCTTACCGTGTTGTCTGCTTTGAGACGTTTCGGTAATGAGAACTAGCAAGCATGGTGAATCTAATACATCTGTGTTAGAAGATCCTACGCTTTGAGCTGGAAACCCTGTCAAGGAGATTCTTTGAATCTACCTGATCACATGTATAGTATTTATACTATAAAACGGGAAACCGGAGGTTAATGCAACCGAAGTCAAGATGAATGACAAAGCCATATTCATCTTTTATTGCTAACTGTCTTATTTTAGGTTTAGACGACGGTGTTGCAGCCTCATTCCAGCGAAGTCGGATTCATAAATCCAACATGTCATACTCAAGCTTTCAAATGTCAATCATTCAACGACCAAGATAGGTTGATTCTAATCGTCCTCCAACCATCAAAGAGCCTCAAAGTCAAATAAAGAATCATCAATTGGGGGATTGTTAGATTATAATCACATATGTCAAACAAGAATGTAACAAGTATGAGCATGTTGGTCAAGAGCACACAGTTGGATCAAGGAAGGGTCAAATTAAGATGATTCATGTCAAGAAGTGATGCAAGATAAACGTTCTCAAGAATTGTGATGTCAAAGATAAAGGCTCAAAGCAAGATCACCAAAGCATGGATGACAAAGCCATTACCAACAAGACAAGACCATAAACAAGGCAATGTCATTATAACGTTTAAACGTCATATCTTCAATGTCATCGGTTGGTACAGAGGAGTTTGAAGAAAGAGACCTCAACATTGGGGGAGATTGTTAGCCTTAATTATATTAAGTCAAACAAGAATGTTATCGGTCTTAGAAAGTCAAACTAGGTCTTGTATTGTAATAGGCTAGTCGGGTTCAACGGGCTTGGATTGTAATCTAATATTGTCCGTGTTTTGGGCTTAAAGCCCAAGTTTAGCCAAGCCCAGCCCGTTAAGAAAGCCCATGAGCCAACTACAAGGCCTGGGTATAAAATCCCTTCACCACACTTGGTGAAGGGTGTTGGTTGCATTTTCCCATAACTTGTAACTCACCACTTCTCTCTAATCTAATGTTCTCTTTGTTTCTCTCTCTCTACTTTCTCTCTCTAAGATTCTTCTCATTTTCTAGCATTTTGGTAAAGAATATAGTTGTGTAATGGATTAAATACATGGGATAACAAAGAAGTCAAACGGTTGAAGCAAAGCCGTATCCCAATCGTCAAGGTTTGATGGAACTCGAGGAGAGGTCCGGAGTTCACTTAGGAACGTGAAGACCAATTTCAAAAGAAGTATCCACATCTCTTCACTAAACCCGTACCTTCGTCAAGTGTTGCAACTTGAGCCTTGAGGACAAGGCTCTTCTAACGGGTGGAGACTGTAACATTTCACATTTTTAGGTCATTTACGACTTCATTTATTCCATTATTTATTTTTAGAGTTTTACGCGTTCGTTTTTAATTATTATCGTATAGTTAAATCGCGTAAACTAAAAATCATCATTCAACGTAAACGGACACCAAACAAATAAAAGTTTACATCAAGCAAGTGTTATATGATTATTAAGAGTATAATTTATAACTTTTCATAATTTATTTTTATTGGTTACGTAAAACGCTTACGTTTCGCAATAAATTACATTTAGGCATACCCGGAAGCACCTATACCTATCTATACTCAAACCAATACCCACAATTATACCCAATACATAAAAATTAACTCACTTTATCACTTATTAACCACTTAGGCTGGATACATACACATACACTTGATAATTAAATCAAAACTCACTTGTATACTTTCTTAAACCCCACAACTAGTACTTTCATCACAAGTTTCCATAAATTGGCATATCACATGTACCCTAAACACCAATTTCAGCCATTTACATGCCTAGGGAGGAGGAGAATCCTTCTTACACTTGTACTTGAAACCACTACATCCCATGGTTTGGTTTTAGATGGTTTAAGGTTTCCCATTTGCTATATAAGGAAGGTCATACATACTAGCATTCATTTACATACTCCAAGCAATTCACCAAGCCACAAAACTCTCTCCATTTCCATCTATAACCCATGGCTCACCCTTATTTATGTAGGGTTTCATATAATTTTCATATTCAAGCATACAAGTATTCATTCTAAGTATATCTAAGATCATTCAAGTGTATTGAAAGCTTGGGTTTGTAGTTTAACAAGAAGTATACAAGAAATATAATTAGGGTTTGATCTTGGGTTTATATTATTGGGTTTAAGCTTAAGTATAAGCTTGTGTTCATCATCCTACTACTCATCTCTAAGGTCCATTTAAGTTTTAACATCTTCATTATTCATTTACATGTTTACATACTTGATATATATGTTAATCACCACCTAGGTTTAATTTGATGATTTATGAGATATTACAAGACATGTATAGGTTCGAATTTTATAAGTATAATGATGAAATAATACATGAAATGGAAGTACACACTTAATATAAGTACTAGTTGATTTATGAGTTTAGTTTGTGAATTATTTTGTATCGAAAGATAATTACAAGTTTATGTATAAAAAGATCATGAGGACATGAATTTCATTTAGACAAGCGTTATGGACTTTTAAGAGACTTAATGGATGTAAGATATATGGTAGAAAATTTGGTAAAAGATTTGTACAAAAGCTCTTAACAAAGGAATGGTAAAACTTGTTTTATAAAAAGAAAACATACAAACTGTTTTGGTACATTTCTGTTTGAATTCGTGTATAACCATGTATATTTTATGTTTTATTTGATTAGTACTTATCACAAGGATCGTAAGCATATAAGGAACTTGAAAAACCGTGCTATAACGAAAAAGATATGACATTTTTAAGTTTACAATAATTAAATGTATAAAAGTGTTTTTATAAAAGTTATTTTATAAAAATGTTCACTGTTACAGATCTGATATATTAAGGGAGATATTTTATACAGATAGTACTTTTCATGACGAATCCAAACATGTAAGAAACTCGAAAAACGGATTTAAAATGAAGGTGATACGTTATTTACAAGTTTAAGTTAAAAAGTATTTTTATAAAAGTAAATTTATAAAAATAGGTTACTGTTCATGATGGTATACCGTTGGGAAATAATTTTCCTTAACAGAGCTCTTAATTACGAAGACGTGGACATAGAAATCACTAAAAACCAATTTAAAACGAACGAGATACAATTAAAATACGATTTCAATAATTAAAGTTATAAAAAGTTTTTTTATAAATTTCACTTATTGTTACTGTTCATAACAGTACCAAATCATATTACAAACATAAAATTTGATTAGACTTTTCAAATACGAATCCATACATATAAATAATTAGCGAAACGGATTAAATATAAGTAAGTTATGACTTTTGGAAGGTTACGACAATTAATTATATAAAATTAGTTTTATAAAATTTTATAAAAATAATTAAAACTACTATTCATCAGGGGCATAAATATTATAAATATAATATTTTGATAGATTTTCTCAATACGAAACCGTGGATATAAGAAACACTTGAAACGGAGTTAAAACGATAAAAATACGAGGTTTATAAAACCGTATGCACTATCTTCACTTTTGTTTACTATTTTATAAAAACAATTAAACCAATTATATAATATAATTATATAATCAATAATAAAATTAAAACATGTATTATTAACAAATAATCAATTGTGAGACGAAAACCACACTTTATCTTACGGATACAAATACAAACACCTTTATTCAATAAAGTACGATTTAAACATTGTTTTGACATTTTAAACTAAACAAAAACTATTAGGTGGTGGCGTAACTATATAACTTGTGATGTAGTATTATTAAGTACATTGTACTCATACGACCTATATTTAATTAGGTTGCATTCGGTCTTATCCGTGACGTTTCCATTCACTTGATTCATATACATCAGTTTATTCACTAAGGTGAGTTCATAGCCCCATGTTTTACTATATCAGTGATTTACAACTTTTGGGGTGAGAAGCATGCATTGTTTTACAAGTTGAACGCAAGTGTACATTTTATCATGATTACGTGTTTGTCTAAGTAGCGATAACCCACTGTGCCCATTATCATGAACTGTCAATTACTTTGTGTGAGCGCGAATGTTATAAATAGATCTATTTGGGATTGACATCCCCATTTGGGTGAGTAGCTCTCACTGGTGTCACGGAGTGAACCAACGGATATATACCATGTCATATTTGGGATGTTTCGGGTTGAACATCATCACAGGCAATGTGGCAATATTTATATTGCATTCATACATGTCGAGCTTCAGTGTCATGAGCTTAGGGAAACGTAATTCCATTTTGTGATGGGTGCACAGGTTGCATAATCACGGGGGAAATCTTGCGGTCCTACATTATATTTACATAAACCTATGAATTCACCAACTTTATGTTGACGTTTTAAAGCATGTTTTCTCAGGTCAATGAGGCACGAGGTGCTAAGGATACATTGGGGATACTCTTTTGGGGAGTCATGCATAAAAGATTTGGAGTCATTACATCTAGGGATATTTGTTTTGATCTAAAATACTTGTTATCAAATGTTGAACAATTTAAGCCGTTGTGCTTTGTATCAAACAATTTTAATAAATCCAATGTATCGTATTTTTAAACGACTCTTTTAGAGGTCGTTCTCATATCTTGTGCTATTGATCTATGAAGTAACGCTCCCGGACACATTATTCCGCTGCGACCCTATTTGGGGGTGTTACAGTAGGAAAACTCAAAGTATGATTAACCTCTAAATACCACAAACTCAATTAGTCACTTGGACTTAATCCATGATAATCAACGATGAATTTGATCACTAATCATCTTGATGCAAACAAGTTAAGTGCTTTGCATCGTAAGTAAAGCATATCCCATAACGGGAAAGGATACGTTTATGCAAAGTGACCTTTGACTTGGTTTGACCAATAAGGGAGTAAAACTCGTTACGTGATTAGGAACAACGTAAATCCGGATTAAGGTCAAATGAATACTTTCGTTTGATAGTATGTTGAAAGTATATTCATACTAGGTTTAGAAAGAAGTTCTGGCCTTGGCTATAGGCGTTTGATAAAGAATTGAGTTGGCGTTTTGGGTTTTGCTAAACATATCACTTAACACTAAGCTAAAGAAATAAATGCATGTATAACTATGGTACATAAAGTCGGTTAAGAGGTTAAATGCAACAAGTAGATAATTATTATTAAAGGTAGAAACAATTATTGCATGTGTAAATACTTTAAACGTAGCCTTTAGGGCTATGTTTAACAATTTTACTATCTAAAGTAGGGCTGAGCACGATCCAAAAATAGATCGAACCGGACCGAAAATTGATTTGGTCCGAAAGTCCAAACTGAAAACCAAACCGAAATATTCGGTCTAGACCCGGGTCTGACGTGTCATAGTTTGATTTGGTAAAAGAAAATCAATCTAAGTTTCAAAAAAGAGTTTAGTTCCTAAAATAGATAGCTTTCAATATAGATTGTCTCTTTTAAACAACAAAAAGAAAATAGAATGACCAAATATGCCATTTCATTAAAGTAGAGTGCTTGCCATATATAAAAGCAACAAAAACACAACCCTACTCATTTCACATTCGACATTCCCATGGCTGCCGAGGTAGCATGTTTATGCTTAGTACTATATATGTTTTATTAAATTTCAAAATCTAACTAACCATTTTCTTCTTCTTTTTTATGTCAGGTTACAATGATTTGTATGGACACGTCTAGCTGGATGGGCAGCAACAAGTCACCTAGGTTCTTGGCTCAAGCTGATGCTATTAAGCTCTATTGTAAACAAAAATTTCATGTAAGTTGACCATTTATCTTTTATGCACATTTTTTGGTATAATTTGTGTTGTTTAAGCTTAATTTTGGGTTTATGAGCACATTTTTATAGTCTCTTTTGTAGTTTATGGGCTTATTTAAGCTTGTTATGAACCCAAAAGTAAGCTTAGGGGTGTTTGGTTAAGCTTATTTGTGAGCTTATGAGCTTACATTTTATAAACCAGAATTTTCAGGCTTATTTTGAGACATGTCTAATTAGCCTCTTAATGAAGAGAGAAATGTTTTTTTGGCCTCCTTATAAGAGGAGGAAACAATCCCCAAGACCCAATACGACGAAACAATGGTCTGGCCACTCATTAAGAGGAAAATAAGTTAGGCTTATGAAATAAAAGCCGAAATCAAATAAGCCAAAAAGCCCACAAATAAGCTTAAACAAACACCATCCAAAGCCATTGAATTTGTTTTGTCTTTGTTTAAGAGGGACATGTTTTATAACACGGGTTGACCCGGCCGGTTAAACCGGGAACCCGACCGGATATGACTGTTTTCTGCTTGTTTATGAACTCGCGGTTCTTTTGTTGACCCGGGTAGACCCATTTTGCTAAATCCAGTTGGTCCATACCTTTCGTTTGGGACCTGTAGTTTTGTTGGAAAGTATGTGTTTGGTATTGAATTTTTCTAACGTTTTAGAGCTGTTTAGACATTTTAAATGTTGTTTGGAGCTTTTTAGGGGTGTTTGTGTATGTTTAGGGCTGTTTTTGGAGCTGATTAAGGGTTGTTTGGATAGGTTTAAAAGCTTTTTGTAGCTGTAGGTATTGAATTTTCATGTTTAAAAGCTGTCTTTTTTTCTTCAAACCAGTTCCACACAACAGTTCAACCGGCGACTCGGCCGAGTCGATAAAAAAACCGGTTTTTAAAACAATGCAAAAGGGTATAAAGATGATGACTTTTGACCATCATTGGTCAAACTTATTACTCCCCCTTGCTAACTTGGTTACTTTCTGGTTTTGTTTCTTGCCGTTTAATTGTTGCGAGTACTCTATTAGTGACTCATAACACGCAAATGGTTTCATGTTAACATTGTTTGCATAAATAAAAGAAGATTGATCTGATATATGTACTAAATTGCAGAGACACATGAAAAATCATGATTTTGAGTCATAACTTGATAATTAGTGACCGATAACACATAAGCAGTCCAACCAGTCAAAAGGGTTTTTTGGCGGATGAAAAATAATTGAGTGGCTTGTTTTTGTGACATTTGCCCTTATGTTGTTGAATTATATATAATTATACATAAATACTTTTGTTGATGTCTTAGGGAAATATTTTTGTTACAGTTTCATCCAGAGAATTGTGTGGGCATATTGGCAATGGGATCGAGCGCTTATATTTTGGTTAAACCTACTAGAGATCTTCGAAAGATCATGTCTAGAATATACGGTTAGCTTCTTTAATCAGTTATGGCTATAGATTTGTGAATATTTGTATGAAGTATGTATAGTTATCAAGTTTCTTTTTTGCTCAGGTACATGAATAGACAATGATCATATGCACATATTAGATGTACTTAAAAGTGCGGGTCAGTGTCTTAAAAAGAAAACCTTGCAAAAAAGGATTGTTGTTTTTGCTGGAGGGTACGTCTCTAAATGCATATTTGCCATATTAATAAACTTTTTTTTATTTATATAGTATGTTGCCTCTAATAGTTATCATACATGTTGTGTGCGTGTTTCTTGGCTTTTTGTCCTGTATACTGGTTTAAGGATAACTTGATAGAAATCGGAACGAAGTTAAAAAAGACGGGTGTAGATGTTGATGTTGTTAACTTCGGTGACAAGGATAGACCTAAGGGAGGAGTGCTTTTTGAGCCGTATGTTCCATTAGAAGATTACAGCTACTCGGGAGAAAGTAAGAAGGAAAATCTCAAGGCGTTAGTCATTTTTGCTAATGATAATGACAATAGTTACATTCTTCATGTTCCAGAAGATCAGCAGATTTCTCTGCGTGAACACTTATCCTGTTGGAAGTCTAAGATCATAATTCCCTCAAACAGTTTCATAGTATTAATGTTATATGTAATCTTTAGTCTAGTTTAGATCTTGCAGGACACTTGTACATTCAAAATAAAGGCCTGCACGTATCATGGTCTGGGCCAAAGGCCAACAGACCCATAAAACACTTAGTTAAGTTAGTTATTGGCAGTTATTTGTGAAATGACATAACCTTTGGTTCGAATGAACCATCGCATCTTTTCACATGACACCTCTTAGTATAGTATAAATAGAATGTGTGTATGACAGTCAATAATCATCAATTAATTTACAGATATATCTTGTTTTTATTTTTCCCTCCAATCCTGTTTTATACCTACTTTGCATACTGCACTTATACACACTCATTGTAAATCGAATCTCTTTTATACATTTGTCAATCAAATGGTAAACACAAATACCTTTATAGAGGATAGATGGTCAAGGCTAAATTCTAAAGGCATTGGCCATTCCAACATGTAGCATCAGAGCAAAAGTCTTGGGAGACCTCTAAGAAAGAAAATACAATATGGTTTCATTCAAAGGCAATTAAAAAGGAAAAAGAAGCACGACTTGGAAACAAAAGAAGCACGACTTGCAAAAAGATAGGCAAATCTACTTGATTGTCTAAGGTGAAGAGACCTACGTGAGAAGACAAGTATAGTAAGAAAATAGAATTGTATATTTATATCAATCCCTCGCAAAACAGAAACAGGGACAGAAGTAGAGTTTACCGTTGTGCAGACAAGAGGAATATCATCTAATAGTAACGTTCTTATGAAGAACAGGAACATGATTGAAGCGGACAGAGAAGCGCTTGGTAACACAAGTGGAGGACTTACAACAATATGAGTGATATGATGAATTCATGACAACAAAACCCTATGTAAGTATGATGTATCCAGATGGATTGCATTTATGCTAAGACATATTATGCATGATTAAGGCGCATTCAGACAAAGGCACGGATGACATCTGGTACATTCAGCAAAGTAATAAAGACCTGCATTTATAGATCCTCACTGAATGCTATTTTCTAATATGTAAATAGATAAGTTTTGCTTGTCAGTAAAATTAGATGATCAATATGAAATATTCTTGATTCAATTATGGAATAGGAAGAAGATGTGGTTCAAAAATGGTGACTGAAAAGGCTATGCTCATACCTAGGGTTTATTATCGCACTGAAGTATCACTCGTAAATGTTTTGCAATAGAAACAGAATTTAGAAAGACAATTGGTTGTTGAGTATCATATATGATGATAACCTACCTTGTAGTTTTTAAAGTCTTATGCTTTATGTAATCCAATAAGACTACAAGCTCTTAAGTCGAAGATAAATTAAGAATTATGCATCATAATTGATGTACGCTTAGAAAAATATTTTGACGTCTTCTGAAAAAGGAGAGACTAATAGTGATGAAGGAACCAAAACAATTAGGCATGAAGGATTGATTCTGATTTGAGATTTTAAAAGGATGCCATATATCCAACAGAGTAAACACTTTTAATTTAATGAATATGTTGCTTTTCATTCAATATGTGTTAATAATAAGTGTTATGAGATAATTGTATGTAACAATGTTTTACGGATGTTTTTATGAGTAGCCATCTAATAATAGAGTGTTAAATTGTTGTATGTGTGTTTAGTAATACGATTATATGATTTTACCTTTAAAACATGAGCTAAAATAATGCAAAATATCGGAACTTAAATATGTCTCTATTTATATAGCTTTGTTTTGATAGACATTTGTATGTGCTGACAAGAAGAACTGGTATATTTAAGGGAGTAAAGGATCAAAAAACGAAGCATTGCGTGAGGACACGGCAATACCTTAGTATGGGGGATTTTGGTATGTGTTTAATTACACATACCTTTTACCTTTAAAAACGAGCTAAAATAACCAAAAACGGACTTAAAATGCCAAATATACGCTTGTTTTGCTAATTGTATTGTGCAGGAACGGATATTTAAGAAAAGGACGAAAAACGAAGCCAAAACGACAAAACCGGACTCGGAATGGAAAAGCAGGAAAAAGACAAAGTCAAAGTCCAAGCCCAAGCCTGAAAAAGTCAACAGAAAGTCAACCCAAGTCAACCCCGAAGCCAAAAGTCAAGAAAAGCAAGTTTAGGGACTAAAATTGTAAATCCCTAAACTTATATTTAAAGAAGAAAAGAGAAAAATGAAGACAAGGGCCCAAGCTGCCAATTTGGCAAAGTTTAACTCCAAGGGCCAAAACTGCCAAAGCTACTAACTTATAACCACCAAGGACGTACGGTGCAAGTGATGTTATAACCCTTGGGGACTTAATCTGCCAAGTCCCCAAAACTATAACAACACAAGGACGAGTGGTGAAATCAAACATATCACTTTGAGGGACCAAAGCTGTCAAACCCCCAAACCTTTCCCCCAACATTTTAAAACACTGTTTATCTTCTCAATCGCATTCCCGCCAAAATCCTATAACCCCACCCTGTCACTTTCACCCATTGTTTGACTCCCCATAAACATCCAAAAACCTCACAATCACTTAACCCCACACCCACATGGGATTGCCATGTTGGCAATCCAAACCCCCACCACCATTGATCAAGGGTTGAGAGGATTCGGCTTGGAGGCCAAGAAAAACCAAGGGCCAGGATTGCTTGACTTTGCACTCTCACAACAAACACACTACACTTCTTGTGTCTACAAGAAAGCACAAAGGAAGAAGACAAAAAAGGAAGACCTAGTCGTTTTTTTTTCCTATATAAAGATTGTAAAGCCATTGTGGCTGAGTAGTAAAAAGTAGTTTTTATATAGTTCAAGTGTAGTTTTAAAGTAGTTTTTAGTATTGTTAAAAGTTTTTCATGCACTTGTAATTCACTTCATTTTAATGAAATTCAGTTAAGTTTTTTACTTGTGTTCTAAATTTCAAGTGTCTTTTAAAAATCTTTAAGCTCTCAATTTTAAGCATCTTTATAACCTGTTTTTAGAAAACTTTTAAGGAAAATTCAAAAAAGAGAAAAGCAAAGTTACTGTATGATTGAATCAAGCATGGATGAATAGGCTATTGTGGAAGGCTTATTGGGTTTATGTTTAGTTTGAGCTTATTTATAAGCTATGGGTAGGAATTTAGAGCTCAATTAGGTCTCAAAAATCCTTTTTGAGCAAAGGATTAAAGGTACAATCCCTTTTAATTTTGCTAAAAGTTACTGTAGCAAATAGCTTATTAGCTTATTTATTAGCTTATTACTGTTTAGTTGTGCTTGTTAAGTGTTTATTAAAGTCTAAGTATGCCTTTAATGCTTTTCATTTCATTTTTATGCCATTTGGTGAAAACTGTCTAAATATGCTTATTCTGTCCTAGCTTATTGCCATTTTTAAGTGCTTATTTGTCTTGCTTTTTCTCTTTTTATTGTCTTAGATTGTTTAAGTAGTAGTAGTCTTTCTAAAATTTCAGTTTAAATTAGCTTTTATAGGTTTTAAAAGTCCTTTTCAAAAATTAAGGGAGTGTTTGGGTTAACACTAAAAACGGGTCAAACAAGTTTTTGAATGGGTTGTGGTCAAGTTGGTTAGATTTAGTTTAAGTTTTAAGCTAATCTAAGTCTGTTTTTAAGAGTTTTCAAGTTTGAAAATTGATTTTCAAAGTTTTTCTAAGTCATTCTTTAAACTGTGGGATTTTAAAAAAAGCTACAAGTGCTTATTTAGATAAGCACTTGGATCTTAAGTTTTAGTGCCAAAAAGTGAGTCATTGTGTGTGTAAAACAAGCTGACCAAGCCCTTTGGTCACTTGACTTTTTGAGTCAAACCACCAAAGTTGTTTAAAGTGTCAATTTTTTTAAAAAATCTAAAAGCCCATTTTCACTGTCAAAATTCAGCAGTTTTAAATCAATTTTAGAAGCTAAAAATTGGTGCACAAGTTCTCTCCTTGGTATACTAAATCTGTTTTAACTTAACTTTTAGATTTGAGCTTATTTGACAGCTTTCAATAAGCTGTCAAATAAGCCCTTGATTTAGCCCTAAGTCTCCCCTGGTGCAAAAGGGGTGACTTTAAGCCCTTGCATTTTAGCTTTTAGTGTGCATAAGCTCTAATCTTTTGGCTTATTTAGAGAGCCCATAAGCTCTTTGATAAGCCCTTTTCATTTCAGACCTTAAGAAGCTTTTTAGATAGCTTATTTTTAAGCTATAAGTTGCCCCATCACTGTTTTGCCTAGCCTTAGTTTAGAGACTGCTTATTTTTCTTTTAGGTTTGTTCAGCTTATTTCATAAGCTCAATTGTGCTCTTAGTTGCTTTTTAGGATAGTGTGTAAGTTGTAGAGCTTATTTTCTCATTTTCCTTGCTTATTTGAGTTAGTAGTTATTAGCATTTTAGCTTTTAAGCTTAGTTTAGTATTCTGCCATTTAAGCCCTTTTTCCAGCTTATTTAGTCTTAGCTTATAAGCACTTTAGTGCTTATTAGGAAAGATTAAGCCCCCTTTTTAGCCTAGTTGTCCAAGTTAGCTTATTAGTCCTCAAGAAGCCAAATGTCTTAGCCAATTTTAGCCTTAAGCTTATTTTTAAGCAAACTGTCGAGTTTAAAAGCTTATTTTTAGCTTATTTACAGCTTTTCATAAAAACTTGTAGTTGAGAAAGTTGTTAAGCCCCACGAGCTTAACAACTTTGCTTTACAAAGTTTTTCCAAAAAAAAAGAGGGAAAGACAAGGGGTGACCCGGGTGAGCAAGACTCGAACCCGGTACCCCTCGATACATTCCCCCTTTTTGCACACACCATACCGCTGCGCCCTTGGGACTTTTCTGTCATAGTCCCAAGGGCTTTAATCTTTATAGTCATTTTAGGCTTATAAGCCTATAAGCTGCCAATAGCTTATTACGGGCTTATTAATAAGCAATTTTTTTGTTTCTTATTTTTCGTAGGTTAGTTGTAGTGTAAAGTATTTTAGGAAAAATTTTCAGAATTTTTCAAAATCATTTAGTATTTTTTATAATTTAATTTCGTTTAAAGTTTAAAAAATTCATAGAAAATACAAAAATTATCAAAAAAATATTTTTCTTTTTTAGAAAATTTTATTTAGTCATATAGTTTGTAGGAAAAATATAAAAATTTTCGTAGGGTCATTTTTACAACTTTTTGATTTTTAAAGAACGGGTCCGGGTGCGGTTTTTTGTCTTGACTCGTTTTTGGGTCAAACGAACTCCGTTTTCGGTCTAGTCTTTTTCATTCTTCGTTATTTGTTCCCTAGAGTAGTTTAGAAGTGAAAATTTCTTCGTAGGGTAAATTTTAAAGATTTTAGGTTTTTCCCCCTTTGTTCGGGATTCGTGCTCCCGTTTTTCAGCTTAATTTCGTAATTTTTAGGATTTTCTTAAACGTTTTTGTTTGTTATTGTTTAATTTGACTTTCCACACTCTCAAATCAATTCTCTCCTTCAAACTCAAATCTTCCGACTGTATCGATTTTCCAGTCCAGCCTCGTTGGGGATAAACGACCCGGGAACATTCTATACTACTTCTCGGTATTATTGATCTTGTTGATTTTTAGACTTATATATATTTTATATTTTATCATATATTATATATTTACATGTCCTGGGCTATGGGGGTAACCACAGGGACCTTGGTACGATTGAGACGTCTTATAAATCGTTACTGGGAAATCGTATAATTGGATTGTATTGGATTGGTTGTGCATGCTAGCCTGTATGATAGTTCATTTATTGTCGTGCAATGTTTTCTTTATTATCACAGTAATGTGCAGTTTGGATTTTATATTATGTCTTAAACCTATAACTCTCACCAACTTTATATTGATGTTTTTAAGCATCATTTTCAGGTGAGTATCGTGATGATAAGAAGGATGTTAGGAAGAGTGGCTAGAGAGACCCTAGGCATTACTTGTGGAGTTGTCTTTTCTAGTCTTTTCATTTATAACATTTGTTTTGCTTGATACTTATTTGTTAGATATTGTTAGTATTTGGATTATGTTGTTTCGTGTACGACATTACTTTAGTAATGCAAGACTCCTTTATCTTGTGTTAGGTATTGTCATGACACATAGTGTCCATTTGATTATTTCCTTCATTTAGATTTCTCTATAGTAGACACCTTTGTGTTGTGATGATATCCATGATGTTACGCCTCGTGTTTCCGCCTAGGCGGGGTGTGACAGATTGGTATCCGAGCCTTTGGTTATGAAGAAGTAGGTGGTTGAGCCTAGACTATAACCTAAGGGTCCTTCATGTAGATGCATTTAGGGCTTAAGTGTTTGATGCTATAACTGCTATGCTTCCTCTTTATTTTTGCATAGCTTATATATCTCGTATTTTGCTAAATTGTCATTGAGTTATTTTGCCTACCCTTAGCTGGTATGATATGTATTACTTTCTTAGTATTTTAGCTATGTTTTTCCTCCACCTATAAGAAGTCTCGTTGGGAAACCATTTTCTCAACTGGACTTAAGCGTTATAAGGATCCATAAGAGGAGCCTCTTGTAGAACCAAAGGAGATAGGATAGTTGATCATTTGTCGGATGCGCGTAGTAGGGCTGGACCCGCGAAGTTGAGTGATTCTTGCAGAGGCAAAGTCAAACCCAAGCAAGGCCCAGCATAAGTTATCCCGTCCTTTACCTCAACAATGTTGTTAATGGATTATTTTTGTTTTTTACTTCTTAGTGCTTATTATTGCATATTTAATACTAGTCTTCAGAAATTTGAGCTTAAATTAGTCTTTATAAGTGTTAAATTCGTTTTTTAAAATATTAAGGGGTGTTTGGGTTAAGCCCAAAATGGGTCAAAATGTTGAGGTTATGGGTTGGTGTCAATTGTCCAAAGTTGGTTAGCATTATTAAGCTTATTTAAGTCTGTTTTCCAAAAATTTTAAGTCCAAAAAGTGTTTTTCAAGTTTTCTAATTTGTTTCTTAAAACTGTTGGTTTTAAAAGAAGCTCAAAGAGCTTATTTGGATAAGCTTTAGTGAACTTAAGTTGTAGTGCTATTTTGATGTCATTTGTGTGTGCCAAAACCAAGTAGCCAAAGCCTTAGGATCCCTTGTGTTTTGTACCAAATTCTGTCAACTTTTTCTTAGTTTTTCAAAAGGCCAAAAGGAGTCCCAATTTCATTCAAGAAAATCAGAAGGTACATTAGTGTTTTAGGTTCTAAAAATGTGTGCACAAGTTCATTTCCTGGTATTCTTCATCTGTTTTAACCTAGTTTTTCAATTTGAGCTTATTTGACAGCTTATTTTAAGCTGTCAATATAAGTCCTTTTTTAGTTCATTTCCCCTGGTGCTAGGGGCTTATCTTTAAGCCTTCTGTCCTAGCTTATTAGAAGGCCTCAGCCCAAGCTTTTGGCTTTTCTAAAAAGCCAATAAGCTCTTTTATAAGCCCCTTTATTTGTAGACCTTAGGAAGCCCCCTAGGTAGCTTATTTTTAAGTTTAAAGTAGGGACTTGACTGTTTTTATTTAGCATAGTGTAGGAAATAGCTTATTCCTGTTCTAGCTTATTTTGTGCTTTTTGATTGATGCCTTTGTGTCCTTAGTTGCTTATTAAGTGTGTTAGTTACCCTAGTTTGCTTATTATTCTCTTTCCTCTTGCTTATTGTGTGTTAACAGCCAAAGAAAAAGCCATATTTGCTTTTAAGCTTGTTTAAGCTTTCTGTCTAGTTTAGCTTTTTTTTAGCTTATTTAGTTGCTAGATTTTAGTTCATACGTGCTTATTAGGGTAGGATAGATAACCCCTTTCAGCTTATTTGTTCAAAAAGTTAGCTTAGTAGTCTAAAAAGTCAAGAGAAAAAGCCATATTTGCCTTTAAGCTAAATATAAGCAAACTGCCAAACAAAAAGCTCTTTTTCAGCTTATTTTTAGCTTTTCTCAAAAAGTAGTAGTTATGAAAAATGATAAGCTCAAGGAGCTTAACAAGTTTGTTTAAAAAGTTTTTGTAAAAAAAAAGGGGAGATAAGGGGAAACCCGGGTGAGCAAGGCTCGAACCCGGGCCTCAACCCTCAATACACCCCTTTATAACCAACACCCTTACCGCTGTGCCCTTGGGACTTCTACGTTAGAGTCCCAAGTGGTTTAGTATTTAACCCTGTTTTAGCCCTTTAAGCTATAAGCTCTTTCGAGCTTATTTTCGGCTTATTTATAAGCCGAATTTTGGGTTTCTTATTTTTCTTAGGATAGTTGTAGGATCTAGTATTTTAGGTAATTTTTTCAGAATTTTTAAAAATAGTTTAGTATTTTTTATAATTTAATTTCGTTATAAGTTTTAAAAATTCATAAAAAATACAAAAATTATCAAAAAAATATTTTTCTTTTTTAGAAAATTTTCTTTAGTCATAATTTACGTAGGAAAAATAGAAAAACTTTTGTAAGGTTAATTTTGCAAACTTTTGTTTTTTAAAGAACGGGTCTCGGGAACGGTTTTTGTCTTGACTCGTTTTTGGGTCAAACGACCTCCGTTTTCAGTCTAGTCTTTTTCATTCTTCATTATTAGTCCCCTAGAGTAGTTTAGAAGTAAAAAAAAATTTGTAGGGTTAATTTTGAAGATTTTAGGTTTTTGACCCCTTGTTCGGGATTCATGCTCTCGTTTTTCAGCTTAATTTCATAATTTTTAGGTTTTTCTTAATCGTTTTTGTTTGTTATTGTTTAACTTAGCTTTCCACACTCTCAAATCATTTCTCTCATTCAAACTCCAATCTTCCGACTGTATCGATTCTCCAGTCCAGCCTCGTTGGGGATAAACGACCCGGGAACATTCTATACTACTTCTCGGTTTTATTGATTGTAGTTTTTTGGATTATATATTTTATTAAATATTTTATTATATATAGTTAAAAGGAAAATTACGAACCAATGTACAAGTAAACTATTCACTCAATTGCTTCGGTACGTGACGTGTATTCTTATCATAGGCTTGGCAAGGGATACACCATCTTACCACTAAAGCTAAGGTGTAATCAAGATTAAAAAGGTAAAATTGGGTTTTATGGTTTAAGTGATGAGCTAGTCTTGTACCATCTCTATCGAATACCAATATTCCAAAAGTGAAAAAATCACCACATTCACATCCCACGATTGGAATAGACAATATGATTGTCGATCCTTAACTCGAATAAGCTAAGAATAGAATTAAGTAATCTTTACCAATAGTAGTAAACCAACAAGGACGACAAAATCAAATATACACATCGATAACGATGGAATAGACATACATGATTGCTCAAATCCCCATTCGAGTAAAACTAAAAGTTAGGATGAAAAATAATATAGGGTATGAAATTTATAATCTTTCAACCAAGTAATAAACCAACAAGGCGAACAAATCACACATACAATCCATAATGAATGGAATTAATTACATGATATTATCGCTATCCTATTCGTGTGAGGACCAAGGTAGGGATTAGGTATGGGAAAATGATTGTTGTTATATAAAAAGAACAAAACAAATAGATTAAGTCCAAACAAATAAGGAACAATGTTGCTAGTTACTTTCCTAACCATCCTATGAAAAAGACACAAATCATGGACTACCCCATGTTTAGTAGACACGAACCAGACTCGAAAATGTCTTGATCAAAGATAAATGAAAACAACCCTTAGTTAACGTTCCCATAATGGTCAATTCCTAATCATCCATATAATACATACTTTTACAACAAATAGTGGCGATATCTACCACATAATACACAACTTTACATCGTTGATTTATAACACGTATCAACGAATAATCAATCCTTCAAATAATAATATCGGTTAAGCTTAAACGAACCAACTATCTAACAATCCTCAAAATCTTCTTTCCTCTTTTTTGTCTCAGATTTTTGGGTTTTTTGATTTTTTTTACACATACCAAGATTGAAAATAAATTTAATGTATAACACCCCGTATTTTTTGGGTCATTACTCGATGTCATTAACTTCACTATGTATTTTTAGTATTGTACGCGTTTGCTTTTAAATGTAATCGTTAAGTTAAATCGCGTAAGCTTAAAATTATCATTATAATGTAAAACTGAGCATCAAAACAATTATATACTCTTACATCAGCAGTGGTAAGTAATTATTCTGAGGATAATTATTAACTTTATCCATCTTTATTTTTATTGGTCTGCATAAAGTTTTTAGGTTTCGCGTATAAAATCGTTTAGCGTATACGGAACACCAAAAACTTTTCTACGCTTCACAAATACCACAATTATACCAATACTCAAAATTCAAAAAATAAAATCACCTATTTAGCACAGATTAAAACGGTCTGGACAGGAATTATATACAAAGGTATTTATAGAAATACACTTACTCTTTGTTTTCATGGGAGAATCTCTAGTTTTATGGAACCATGGTTTATTTTTCTTACTAGCTCAATGTTGTCTTTCCAAAGACCTCTTAAGACCCTCATTTGTTCTTGACTTGTCTTTATGCCATATAATTTCTTGCATGTAGTGATAACATTGCACAACTCTCTTCATTTACCAAAAAAACCAAAAATCCATTCTATTGTTTACTCTTCATAGGTACGGCTCAACCAACAATCACCACACACAATCCACACAATTTATTTTACCACTTACATAAGCATTCCTACACTATATCTAAGATATTCCAAAGAGGTTTAAAGGCTTGGTTAAGCCTTTACAAGGATTAAACTTGGAAAAAGGAAGCTAGGGTTTCTTGGAAAAATTAGGGTTTTCACCCTTTATTTTCAAGCCAGGGTTTAAATCACAAGGGTGTGATTTGTTTTCCTAATCATCACTCATTCACCTAAGGTTATCTAAAACCCTAATCATTTCATAATTATGTTTTTATGTATATATATGTTCTATGTAGCAAAGTCACCATTTAGGATACTTTTGAACATGTAAAATATATTTTTACTTATGATCATTGTTTTATAAACTTTTACATATGTTATGTTGTTGGTAATATCATGTTATAATAGGATTATAAGTGTTGTACAATGTTGGTTTAAGTGTGAAAACTATATGTATAAACTAGTTAATTAAAAGTTACTTAAAAAAATTTATGATTTATAAGTAATGTTAAGGACTTGTTATCTTGGACACTTGGACAAAGTATGGACTAATGGACATTATAACATACAAGACATACAATATAAAGAGTTATGGAAGACTTGTGGTACTTTATTAAGTGGAAAAGTATATAAAACAAGTGTATATAATGAATTATATAAAAGATATAAAAGGGTTGTTTTGATTCAAATTCTAAACAGTGGGTTTAACATTTTACAAAATAGTACGTCTCATGACGATTCCAAAAAGGTAAGAAACTCGAAAAACGGATTAATAACGAGGAAGATACGTAGTTTACAAGTTATACGTTAATTAAATGCGTTATAAAAGAAATTTTATAAAAAGAATTTATAAAATACTTCTGATATGTAAAGTTTATTATTTTTCACAGATAGCACTTGATTTTAGTATTCCAAAACAATTCGAATTATAATTTTTGGATCAATAACGAAGGAGTTATGAATTAAGCGAGATTATATACTTAAATGTATAAAAATACTTTTATAAAACTATTTTTATAAAGGTTACTGTTCACATCAGTAAATAACATTTTGAAAACACCATTAATATGATAAAAAAATTAATAACAAAGACGTGCTCAAAAGATTCGCTAAAAACGGAGCTATAACGAATAAAATACAACATTTACGGGTTTTACAATAACTAAATCTATAAAAATAATTTTATAAACTGTTATGAACAGTAAAGTACTGTTCATCGGTAGGTCAAAAATATGAAAATGTAATATTTTGATAACTCGTCTTAATACGAAAGCGTGGACATAAGAAACGTAAGAAACGGGCTTAAAACGAAGAAATCGCGTCGTTTTTGCTATTGAGATATTTATAAACGTTTTAACTTTATAAATATGATTTCACAAACACGATTAGATGGTGATGTAGCTATATAGAATTGTATATGGTAGTAGTTATTCAAAGTGCATAGTACTTATACGACCTATATTGGATTAGGTTGCATTCCGTCATTTCCGTGACGCATTTTCTGTTGTATTTGGATTATCATTAACTCAAGGTGAGTTCATAGCCCCACGTTTTACATGATTTTGTTTTACAAGTTTTTGGGGTGAGAAACATTCATTGTTTTACAATTGGACACAAGTGGATACTTTTACTTTATGATTACGTGTTGCCTAAGTAGCGATAACCCAAGTTGAGCCCATTATCATGAACTGTCAATTACTGGATTGTGAGCGCGAATGTTATGAATAGATCTATTGGGATTGACATCCCCGTTCGGGTGATTAGCTATCACTGGACAAACGAACGTATACCATGTCGAACATAGGATGTTGCGGGTTAGAACATCAACATGGGCAATGTAGGCAATTTATATTGTATTCATTCATGTCGAGCTTCAGTTTCATGAGCTTTGGGTAACATAATTACATTTATATGATCTCTGCATCTGTTGCATTATCATACACTTGGGAAATCTTGTGGTCCTACAATATACGATTTATCAAACCTATGAATTCACCAACATTATTGTTGACGTTTTAAAGCAATGTTTTTCAGGAGGTCAATAAGTACGAGGTGCAAGGGATACATTGGTGGTTTTGATTTGGATATCATGCATTAAAGATTTTGTCGCATTACATTTTGTATATCTGTTATGGGCTAGAAATCTTTGTATTTTGAACAAGTGAACAAGTGAAGCTTCGGGCTTATGTAACAAATACTTTGTCAAATCCAATGTATCGGTTTTAAACGACTTTTTGGTCGTTCTATATATATCTTGTGTTATTGATCATTGAAGTAACACGCCCCGGACCCTTATTCCGCTGCGACCTAATTTGGGGGTGTTACAACATTTGACCATTTAATGCCACATCATAATGCCATGTCACCATGGATGCCATGTCATCAGTTTTTTTTTTTAATTTCATTTTTAAATGTTTTTTTGTCATCAGTTTTTTTTGTTTTGGAAATTTCGTTTTATTTATTTATTTTATTGTAAAATTCGGTTTTTTAAAAATTAGCTAATTATGTTCATGGCAAGATTTGAACATGGGTCTACTAATTCACAAACAAACACCTCAACCAATGAAGCAAGCCAGAAATTATGATATACTTTGAAAAATCAAATATGTTATGTTTTTAAAAAAAAATTGGGAAATATATTAAAAAAGTAAACATTATCTACATCAAACCCTAATATAGTCGTCCTAAAATTCATATTAAAAAAAAGGTACGCATCTTTTTTTCTCCAAAACCTTAATGAAACTTTGTTATTTTTATGATTTTGTCTATTATGTTTGTTGTTGTTTTTTTCAAGTCAGCTTCTTTATTTTGTTTGAATGCATATGTTTTTTTCTCAAAACCCTAATGAAAGATTGTACATGCATATGTTTTTTTTCAGATTAGATCATTATGCTTTGGACTTTTGACTAACGTCTTAAAGGAGATAGGTAAGTAGCATGATTCTTCTAAAGAGAACATTAGTAGTACACTAAATCATGTTTAGATACTTATTTCATATGTGCACAACAGCACAAGTAGTACATCATATTGGCTATATGTTGTATATTTGGTTTAAGAAGCTATATTTTATGTCTAAAAACAGAATGGTACAACACCTGAAGGAATTCAAGTTCCAAGTTGTTTGGTGGTTGAGGATATGACAGAGAACACAAGAGCATTGTCTAAAGAGCACCAACCCTTAATCCCATCACGTGCAGATCTTAAGTGGCGATACACATGGAGAATTGGTCCTCGACCATCAACTACTCGATTTCAGGTTTACTATACTTCAACCTATTTATAACTTTGACATAATAGTTATGAATAAAAACTGTAAAGTTTCTCTACAAATAGCATTCATATGTACCCCTAATTTAGAACATGAACTCCGAGCACATCATTCCTGAAGGGTTCCCTGAATGGGAACAAACAATGAATTCATAGGGTTATAAACTCATGGCTACTGTAGAGGTGAGTGTCTCACAAATTTCCCACATAATGTTCATATCTTGAGTTGTTTTTATTCTAATTTTATATTTTAATTAATTTTTGTAGGATGTTGCTGATATGGAAGCAATTGGGTTTGGCCTATCAAAGAATGCATTCACCAGTCTGTTACAAAAGGTGGGTCTGTTCATATTTAGTAAATTCTAAGTGCATCTTTCATACGGCTAAACCAAAGACCTGTTGGTGTGAGTTTATTCATTTAGTTAAGAATATAACTGTTTGTAAATATTCGAGTTAATCTTTGTTTTGCGTCTTGTGTCATGATTTTTTAGCAACATTAACTATGATTAAATGATCCTCATTTGATAACACATCGTAATATAAATGGTAAATGATCTTCACTCTTCAGCAGTCCAACCAGTAAAAAGCTAGCAAGTACTGTGTAGTTTATTTTTCTCATTTTACAGTTGCGTTTACTTACTTTAACTGTGAAAGGTTGGAGATGAGGTATGTTGTTTCAGTTTGACGGTCATGATTAGATAATATATTCCATAATAATGAAATAAAAAAACAATGATTGTTATGTTGGTAATTTACATCTGTGTATGTTAGAATGTCAGATAATGAGTGTTTATGAGATCGGTTAATGTAAAATATGAACTCCTATATACTGAAAGATATGAAAGCTTACACTTTTTTATGATTTAGCTGTACTTCAAGATCATAACTTTTTGTTGTAAACTGGTGACTTCAGCCTCTACTTAGGCAATATCCTCGATATCTAACTTGGTCTTTACAACATTCTAAAGTTAATACATTACACATACCAAAACTATAGTCACTACAAGTGGCAAAATAGGGGGTTGTTTGTTCAAACAGGTCAGGTCGGCATATAAACCTTTTTTTAAGTAATAAAGTAATCTTAGCCAAGAAATAAAACAATTTAGCTTGTCGCTTGCTTTACAAAAACGGACAACTTTGACAATTGGACCTAATTGAAGCATTTCTGTTTAGGTGTATTTTTATTTAAAATTGACCCATTTTACCCGTTTAAGATATAACATACAGAATCCATCTATTTATAAGTAAACATGTCCAAATTACCACATTGACTAGCAAAATACCTTATCATCAATGGATTCCGGCAATGGCAAAATCTTCTTTGAATTTATTGACTTTGGAGTATCTAAATGCATGGTTCTTTATTTACCAGATGCTAATTCTCAGTTTTCATGTAGAAAGAGTATTCCTCCTCTTCACAATCCATGGTTTTACCAAGACCAGCGACTATCATTCTCTTTAGGAGGACACCTGTACCTAAGGAACCGAAAATGCCTAAGCCAAATAAAAAGGACATGACATATGAAGAGAAACAAAAGCTTAGCTTAAATCTTCAAAATTTACCATTAGATCATTTTGATGGCGTTGTTCAGAATTATTAAGAAGAAGAATACGCTGTCAGAAAATGATGAGGAGATTGAAATTGATATTGATAGTGTTGATATTGAAACGTTATGGGAGCTTGATCGATATGTTACGAATTATAAGAAGAATTTGAGTAAGGTTTAAAGGAGAGGAGAAATTCAACAAGCATTAGCTGGGAATGACACGATTCAGGTATGAACCGTAAACAATTTATTCTGAATCATAGTTTAATTCATTCGCGATGCATGGTTTCTGATTATTTGATATTGTTACAGAATCCAGTAGTATCTGTCCCTCATGCACCAAACGAAAAAAGAGCAGGTAAAATTATGTTAAGTTTCTTATTTTTTATTCTAATGTGATTATTGTGTGCTACTACTTTAATATGCTTGTGTTTTTTTCTAATAGATGAGCAGGGTCCTGCTCCTACTCCACTCAATCAAGGAGAAAACAGAGGGGATATTGCCAGTAGGTCAAGTAGGTCAAGTAGTTCAAGCAGTTCAAGTAGCGACTCCTCTTCAAGCGGTAATTGGTTATTTTTTATTATTTTTGTCAGAATAGAAATTAATGAAAACGATAAAGTTGGAGGTGTTTTTATTGATGTGGATACTAATGTTTTATTTCTGGATTTTGGGTATAAGCAGATTCAGATAGTGACAGTTACTCTAAAGAAGGATCAATTAAGGGTTAGTCTGTGCTCCATCCATTTCAGTTTTATGTTTGTTAAATCATATTATCTAAGGTTTAATAAATGGCTCATGAAACTTTGTGTTTTAAGAAACCATACCTAAATAGAATCATTAATTTTACAATACGTATACTGTATATGTTTACATAGAATCAGGTACGTAATTTTACAAACTTTGTGTTTTAGTGTATATGTAATTTCCTATCATCGGGCATGGTAATACATAGATCTCTTTTCAACTCATTCTTAATATATATTTACATATATGTATACTGTATATCTATGTATTGTATAATTTATAGGTCCTGATATTAAACTCTTTGTAAGATGTAGATGATTCAGTTATGTATTATAACAATCTTTAAATAGGTTATATTTTTATTACATAGCCTGTTGTATGTTGTAACACTTTTATACTTGAATGTCATTGCAACATTGTTATGGGTTGCATTGCAAGAAGAATGTGGATCGAAGCCTTATATGTAGCCATTAATCTCAGTCCTAAAAACATCTGGGTAAGAACTTCATGTCTCACAGGCTTAAGTTTTGATTATAATTCACTTATAAACGCATAGAGAGGATCTAATACTGTGTTTTTTGCTACTAAATCAAACATAAGTTGCCCCCTTAATGCTTTAGAAACTGCAAGGTACATTTTCTTGCTTAGAAACAATATTTTTTTCCAGCCAATTGCTTATATTCTTTATGAAAAATGCAGACTTCTAAAAGAACCGGGGGCCCCTTGAAAATTCTCGCGTATATATTGCTAGAGGAGATACGTTTGGGTTGATCGAGCCTTTATTTCATTCTTGAGTATATATGTACTTTGATTAAAGATGATCATATGTTTATGTTACAGCCTTATTGTGTTCACAACTTTTGCTCGAAGTGCTAAAATAAATGTGTTGGTAACAAGAAGCGCACTTGTGCGAGTGCGATACGTCAAACTTTGATTCTCCCCAAAATGGTATGTCAGCGTCATTTGGATGGCAAATATGAAATATGGAACACATAAAGTACACTTCCATTCCTTTTAATTAGTCTAATAAATTGATATATTGTGATATGATAGCTACTATTGAGTATTGTTATCTCCACTTGATAGCTACTGCATCGTTAGACCCAAAAACTCGAACGGAAAACATAATTTTTTTCCTAGATTTTTGTAGCAACATTCACGAGCTATTGATTGTTGAATCAATCCTCATTGTATATTCTGTTTTTTTGTTTGATTATAATGACACACTAACCCTCATCATTTCCATGATACTCGACCTACTTGAACTTTTTTCATTAGTTTATTTTATATATTGCAAGAATGATAAGGTTATTGAAGAAATGACTGATTGTAAAATAGCCAGTACTTCATTTATGGTTCATTATACTCAACCAACTTTTCCAAGTACCTAATGTATTGATCGGTTGTTCTGTCTTTGAGAATCATGTTGTTGGTAAGTTTTGTGTTATCTATTGTATGATATATTGCATTTTTGCGGTGACATTATAGGGGTGTTGTTACGAAGGCTTCCATTAAGAACCTCCTTCCATCTGTTGTTGGTGATCCCAACAATTTGGATGCAATGGCTTCTTAACTTTAAACAAAGGCAAACCTATGGAAGTTATCGCTGAGCAAGGTCGTGATGGAAGCTCACTTCATGTTCGCTTCCCGAGTTTCAGTTTGTACAAGTATTTGTTGCTGGAATCCAGGTAGAGACTATATCTTAATTTATATGCTTTACTGTTCCCGACACCTTAATATCAAAAACATGAGCGGGCCTTAATATCGATTGTGTCGACGTAGGTTATTTAAAATGTAGTTTTGTGTATTAATAGACAGCTAAAAACATAGAGACTTGTCTTTTGTTGCGATCTGTACTAGAGATATACACAAGATGGTCGAATGATAGACCAAGAAAGTGTAACCAAACAATCCCATCTAGATTTGCAGATTAAGACGGGCTTTTATCTTTATCTATCTGCATAAAGAAGAAAGTTATCCCATCTGAGTTTGAGGAGAGGAGATGAAATAGGTTAGCATTGAGTTTAATCTGTGATTTTGTTATGCTGTGTTAATTACACCTGCCTGTTAGAGCGTCATTTTTAAAAAAAGCCTTGAGCTCTATGGAACAACCTTGCCTTATTTTCAAACCTTTTCAACTTCTTCTGCTGTATCCAGTTTTTGTTAGCTAGGTTAGATACCATATGTCATTTATAGTAATAGTATATGCACAAAGCACTAAGGGTGTGCTTGGTTCAAATAAAGGAATAGCAAAGGGAAATGCAATGGGTATATTGAGGAATATAATGAAGCATTGCATTCCATAGTTATTGCTTGGTTGATATTAATAATATTACGAAACGAAGATAGTTTTTTTTAAATTTGAAAAGCCACAAATAGAAAAATTGCAGAAACTCGTTGGTAAAGAATTCGAATTGAGCAAAAATTAAATCAAAGCATGAATTAAAGAAATGAAGAACAAAAAGAATTGAACATGTGAGAAGGCTTGATGATGTGCGAATTGGAAAGAGAAACAAAAACCAAGATAGATGATAAAGATGCATGCGTACTTGATTAAAGAAACAAATTGAATCCAAGTAAAAACAAAAATCAAGTTATTGGTTTAAAAGAAAAAACGAGTAACTGTCGTCTTTTTTAGTAAAAGTGAGGGAAGGAAGGTAATAGATTTTGATACCCCTCAATATGTTGGGTAATGGAGGATTACCTAGTAGTGGGTGATTCGTAGTTTTATACACGTAAATATATCACAAAATAATATAATCCTAAGAGTAGTTAAGAAGATTACCAAGTTACCCTTGATAAAATTCACTCTCAAAAATATATATAATATAATATTTAATACGTATATCAAACCGGGCAAGTATGATCACCCGGGTCGTTTCCCCAATGACTAGTGAAATTGAAACCACGTTTTACGTTCGGATCCTGATTTGAATAGAGCAAAGATATTTTGGATAAGCTATTTCTACTAATTAAGAAGCAACAAATAATGACAATTAAGCAAATAAACAAATTTTAAATCCCTAAAAATGTAAACTAAAATTTCACTAAATAAAGAAAAATTCCTAAAATTATTGAAAACTAAAAGCCCTAATTTTTATCTTTTTATAAAAGTTTAATTAAACTAATTAAAAATCAAACCTAAATACTAATTAAAATTAATAAACTTAATTAAAAACTTAACTAAGGATTAACGGTGCAAAAAGGAAAAGGACTAACGGGGAACTAACTGAAAAACAATTAAATTGAAAAGTTACACTTTCTACCCTGAGAATCTATCCCGACAACAAACTAAGTCCCGAAATAAGGTGAAATTTGAAAAGTGCTTAAAATGAAAAACTCAAAGAAGCAAAGTTGTAGAGGAAACTAGGGAGACTAACTTTAACAAAAACACTATAGTCTGAAACTCAAAGATAAGCTCTAAAAAGAGCTTATTAATAAGCTGTTACAGAAAGGAGGGTTTAACCCTTGGTTTTAGAAAATAAGCTATAAAAAACTCAAAACTAGATCAAAATGAAAAAGGAAAGAAGTTCTAAAGAGCTTATGATATGCTTAATCTATAAATGAAAAGAAACTAAAGCTTAAACTACTTTTATGCTACTGAAATTGATCATGAAATAAGCAAACTCAGGAAATAAGCAAAGAAACACAAACTTCAAATAAGCTAGAGAACTAAATAAGCTGAACTAGACTTTGAAACTTAAAAGACAACTTAAACTACTTATTATCCATCTAAATAAGCTATAAAATCTAGACTTATAAGCTAATTTAACAAATTTAAATCCTAAAGATTCTAAGTACTGTTTTTGGATTTTTCAAGTTTTTATGACTTTTGACAGCTAAATTAAACTAAGGAAATAAGCTAGAAACTGCAAATAAAGACTTAAAATGTATTAAGCTCTATGAAAACTTAAATTCTACTGAATTTAATAAGCTAAATCTTAAAATTACTGTTTTAAATCAAGCTGAGAACTCAGCAGTACTAACTGAGGTTAGTACTGCTAGTGTAAAGTTCAGCAGTACTTTCAAGTGAAAGTACTGCTAGTGTAATTTTGACTTTTGAAAACTAAATAAGCAATGAAATAAGCTAGAAAATGAAAACTAAATCTAAATAAGCTGAAACTAAACTAAATTCTACTGAGATTAAAGCTAACAGTACTAACTTATGACAGCAGTACTAACTTGAAAGTTAGTACTGGTAGTGTAAAGGCTAAGCAGTACTAACTGAAGTTAGTTCTGCTAGTGCAATTTTGAGATTGCACTAAACCAAACACTCCTTAAAAACCATGACAGAATTTGAGAAAAGCTTTTAAAGAGACTCTAATTGAACAAAACACTTTAATACCGGATAAAAAACTAGCTTAAAAACAAACTTATCAATTATGATTAAACAACTGAATAAGCAAAATTCTACTATTCATAAACTAATTAAACTAATATTTTTGGAATTTATGAGTTTTTTATGACAGAAATTGACAACTAAAGATCTATAACTTCTTAAGAACAACAGATGACACACACATAACTAATAGCACTAGAAGGATATTTAAAACACTAACAAGCAAAGAAAGTAAGCAAATAAAACAGATCTAGCAATAATATCAAATTTAAAACTAGTAATTTAAAGTGTAAATGAAAGAGAAACTTACAAACTCCTTAGCTAAACAAGGGAACAATTAAGGCAGCTACAAGCTCTCTAGCTTATGAATAAGCTAGAGTATAAGTCCTTGGGATCTCTTCCAAGGTAAGATCCCCTTCCAAAAGCTTAGATCCAATAAGATCCATGTAAGTTTAAGCTAGTTAAAGGTTTAGATAAGATTAATACTGAATTCAAACAGCTTCTATTTCAGCTTATACGACTGAAAGAGCTTATGATTAGCTTATTGAAACATATGACTTAATAAGAGAGCTTAAAGGTGAAAATAAGAAGAGCTTATGACAAATTAAAACTGTAACTTCATTAATTGAAAAAGCTGATTACATTAAAAGAAAAGGAAATTACAAGAACATTTAAGTAAAAATACGAATTTAAGCTAAAAATTATATAAAAACTAGAATCGACTACTAAAAAACTAGATTAAAAAGAAAAATTCAAGACTCCTTGTGTGTGTGAGAATGAGGTCTTTTTATAGTGCCCAGCTGAAGCTTCTAGGACCTCTAGCCCTGCTTTTCAATCTTTCAATCTCTGCCATTCATTTCTTCAATCAATTGTGGCCGTTTGATCAAGATGTGGACACCTGAGGATTGCCAGCGTGTCATTCCCTTGATGTGACGTTTGTGTTAGTTTTGTGAGTAAGTTTAGCACAAAACCCATCACAATTTGTGCTTCTTTACTTGATGATGTGGCTCTTCTTTAATGAATCCTTTGATAAAGACTGATTTGACCCTGGGTTTGTGATGTAGACCTCTTGAATTGACTTAAGCACCCTCTAATTTTGATTTGCCCCTTGTTTTACCATGGCAGTGAAAATGGGAGAGACGATGAATAGTAAAAATGGTTCCCGCTTCTTTTTCGACAGTTAAAACTGTTGGAGTTTGGGAATTTAACACATTTGGCCCCTCTCTGTCTTCTTTTCATTCTTTCAAGTTTAAATACTTGTGGAAACTTGCAAGAATGGCCCCTTGTGTGAAAGGTGGCTAAGGCTTTGGTCTTTTGGGGCTTCGGCTTTGTACTCTTTTGATTCCTCGTGTCGTGTTTGCTCACTTTTGACTGTTTCTGTGATTTTTGATTATCCATACCTGCCATACCAAAAAACATTAAAATACAAGCATATTTTTGCCATTTTTGGTCTGTTTTGGGTTTATTTGGGTTATTTTAGGTACAAACGGATATGTGTATTTTACACCTATCAAAATTCCCCAAACTAAACGATTGCGTGTCCTCACGCAATATCACATGCCTTATAACCAAATACCTCGAAAAATCCCCAAACTAAACCTTTGAAAAGTAGCAAGGATTTTTGTTGAGAAAGATAAGAGATCATAAGTTATAAAACACCCGACTTCCCATTTTTTTTTTTTAAAGATTTTTCTCTTTTTATGATTTTTCTTGATAATTAACTACCTAACTACAACTTATTTGTGTTGACGTAATGTATTGTTTTCATTACCTCATTGGTAACTTTTAGGATAATAAAAAGCACAATTAAGTGTCTAAAAGATAACTTCGTCATCCCCGATTTTTCACTTCTCCCATGCTAAGCTTAAAAACAAAATCATTGTTAAATCAGTATGATACTAACTCTCATAAATACTAATTGTGTACTTACTTTTCTCCGCAAATCCTACTTTTCAGTATCTCAGGGATTTTACTTATGTATATACCCGAAGGCTCTTTAAGACTTTTGTTTCGATACTTATTAATTCCAAAAATAAAGTGTACTGGTAAAGAACGCAATAATTAGCTCCTAGCCCTTCTCAAAAGATCAAATGCAATTAAGATTAAAGTCCACATCGAGGCGACCAAAATTTGGCTTTTATTAGGCTACTTAAGCAAGGCACCATTTATGTCATATACCCGAAGGCTCTTTAAGACAAGAATCAACCAATCTTATTTGCACCATATACCCTTAGGCTCTTTAAGGCACAAAACAAGACAAAAATTAAGCAACATTATTAAACCTCAGTCCTTTAGTAGGCTACAACATCGGCCACGCCTCCGACAAGATGTAGCAAACATATTTCGACTTCGGGATTATATAGTACAACGGTGCCTTTTATCTCGTATGCCACATCGATAAGCGAGTCGACAAGAGGTTATTTCTATTTATTATGAATCAGGACTCATACCTTATATGAAACTCCCAAACATCGGCCAGCCTACGCACGATGAAGTAAATCTGGCAGAGATACTTATTTATTATATTTTTGCATTTTTATGCCAAATTAAGTATTCCTGATGTGTACTCATCTATCACAAAGGAACCAGAAGAAAATTCTATTAACTAATTATTAACCAAAAACCATACAACTTTATTTATTAACATTCCTATGGGGGGGGGTGGGGGCGGGGGGGGGGGGGGGGGGGGGGGGGGGGGGGGGGGGGGGGGGGACAGTGAAAACAAGCTAATGGGAGAAAAAGCCACAATTAATATATATGAGCTTGAAAGAAAACCAACTATTCTATGTTTAATGTCATGACTTATAAATAACACTATCATTTCTTGTTCTTCACAAAAGAAATTTTGCAAATGCTTAGCCTATATAAAATCCAACTTGGCATATTTAAAATCTACATGAGATTAGCACAAGTCTTCATTTACTAACGATTCAAGTCCAGCATGTTTAAAGTCTACATGAGACTAGCACAAACTATCATCATTAATTGTTAAGGAAGAAAGCTAGAACTCAACACGTACGATCAGGTCAAAAATTACTTTCTATTCTTACCAACGGAAAACCTACATTTTTGTCTTAACACTTTTTTTTTTTTTTATTTTTTTTTTATGATTGACTAAAAATTTAAAATTTTTGCTATTTTTGTGGGAAAACGGGTACGTGAGAACAAAACAATAAGCAAGCAACATCAAATCGATAGATTCCCTCCCCAAACTAAAACGAAACATTGTCCTCAATGTTTAAAGTCGGGTCTCTACGAAAATCTAAGCCGTTTATGAAGTATGCAAAGATAAACGTTAATCGATTATGATGAAAGGATATGGATCTCCCCAAACTAAATTCACACAAAGGATGAGAAGCTCGAGTAAAACGGGAAACAACACCGGACACGAGAGGCTTCATTGAATTTGATAGAGCTTCTAAAATTTATGTTGGAAATCCTGCAAAAATCATAATAAACAAGCAACAAACACTGACGAGAAACCGAAAGAGAAACAAGCCCGTCTCAACACAACACTTTAGAGAATAGTATAGAAAATAGGAAATGTTAAGCAGGAGGTGAACTCCCACAAGCGGCTTTGTTTTTGATCACCGAGTGCCTGAGGTCGCAAGCCTCTAAGTAAGCTACATAACGATCCCGAATTCATTGTCCTGTGGTCGAACACAACAAGGGACAGTCTGGGAGAAGCATGCCGGGGATGAGGTGGTGGAATACTGGACTGGTGAAGGTTGAGCGGCGGATGAACGGACAGGGAGGTGGTTGGGTGTCTCCTGGAAAGGCAAATGTTGTAGCAGATGCCTTAAGCTGGAAGGAACGAATCAAACCACTCCGAGTTAGATCATTAGTTATGACCAATCATCCAAACTTACCCTCACAAATTCTTAAAGCTCAAACCAAAGCACTCAAAGAAGAAAACATTAAGGCTGAAAACTTACAAGGAATGGATAAAGCATTTGAAATACATCCTGATGGAACTCGTTGTATTAAGAACCAAAGCTGGTTACCACTCTTTGGTAATATGAGAGACTTGATCATGCATGAGTCCTATAAATCAAAATATTCCATTCACCCGGGTTCTGAAAAGATGTATCAGTATCTTAAGAAACTCTATTGGTGGCCTAACATAAAGGCAATCATCGTTGAATATGTTGGCAAATGTTTAACATGTTCTAGAGTTAAGGAAAAATGTCAGAAGCCATCCGGCTTACTGGTACAACCAGATATTCCTATATGGAAATGGGAGAGAATCATAATGGATTTCATCACAAAACTACCCAAAACATCAAACGGACATGACACAATCTGGTTCATTGTTGATCGCCTTAACAAATCTACATACTTCCTCCCTACCCGAGAGACAGATAGTATGGAAACTCTTACAAGATTATACATTAAAGAAATAGTCTCCTGGCATTGCGTGCCAATATCTTTCATCTCGGATCGTGACAGTCATTTCACACCAAGATTCTGGAAATCATTACAAAGTGCTTTGGGTACTCAATTAGACATAAGTACGGCATATCATCCTTAAACTGATAGACAAAGTGAAAGAACCATCTAAACACTAGAAGACATGCTTCGAGCCTGTGTTATAGATTTTGGAAAAAGATGGGAAAGACACTTACCATTGGTAGAATTCTCCTACAATAATAGTTATCATGCCAGTATCAAGGCAGCACCATTCGAGGCACTTTATGCTCAAAAGTGCAGATCGCCTATTTGCTAGGCCTAAATTGGAGATGTTCAACTTACAGGACTAAAAATTCAACAACGCTTGCAAGCTACAAGAGATCGGCAAAGAAGTTACGCCAATGTAAGGCGAAAGCCTTTAGAATTTCAAGTTGGAGATCATGTTATGTTAAAAGTATCACCTTGAAAAGGTGTCATTCATTTTGGAAAGTGAAGAAAGCTTAACCCTCGGTACATTGGACCATTCAAAATCCTTGAACGGATTGGCCCAGTGGCATACAAACTAGAACTTCCTGAAGAGCTTAGTAATGTCCACAGTACTTTCCACATTTCTAATCTAAAGAAATGCTTATCTGACGAATCCCTTGTCATTCCAATAAAAGAGCTTCGACTTGATGATAAACTCAACTTTATAGAAGAACTAGTGGAGATTATGGATCGAGAAGTCAATCAACTGAAACAAAGTCGTATTCCTATAATCAAAGTAAGATGGAATTCTAAAAGAGGACCAGAATTTACATGGGAACGCGAAGATCAAATTCGTACTAAATATCCACATCTATTTTCAAATACCACTCTAGCATCCAACTAAATCTTGGGACGAGATTTCTTTTAAAGGAGGGAGACTATAACAACCCGCAATTTTCATCAATGTAAATATCCATCTATTAAATTAGATGCACTGTAATATCCATCTATTATATATATATATATATATACCACCTTTTTACAAGGAAATTTTTGCTTTATCTCATTATGCAACGTAACTTGCATCTCTAAAGTAAACGAGCTCACGCAACCTCTACCAATGCCATCTCTATCTATATGTCATGTCTATATCTTAATATCATTTTATCAAGTGCATTATCCATTTAACGTACTTTTTAAAACGTTATATCAAAACAAGCATTAAACGTTAATGTTTATATCAAAACCCTAATTATATGTAATGTATACATATAAATGAATGTACAAGCCTTTAAAGCATGTGTACAAGTATCATAGCACAACATTTTAATATCTTTTCCCTCCTAAATCAAGTTACAACACATTAAAGCTCAATGTACAAGTCAATAATACAAGAAAGTCAAACTAGGTCATTTTACCTCCTAAATAACTTTGGTTTCTTACCACCACTTTAACACAAGGTACAAGCACTTAATGCATCACTTCTAAACCCTAAACTTAAACCCTAAGTCATCAAATTCCAATCTTAACCCTAAATTCCTAAAACAAAAAATCAAAAACCTAAACCCTAAAAACAAAACCCTAAACCCTAATATCCACACTTATCACCAAAAACTAAACCCTAAACCCTAAAACTAAAGCCCTAAACCTTAAATTCCTAAGCCTAAGCCCTAAACCTCAATCCTCACGATAAACCTAAACCTTAATCTTTTCCTAAAACCCTACACCCTACTCAATCTAAAAGTACCAAAACCCAAACCGAACCCTAAAACAACACCGATACCCGTTTTTACCCATTTGTTAACCCTTTTTAAACCAAGCACCCAGCCAAATCACCTCCCATGACATCTCCCTTATGTGTACCAAGCACTATACAACACCTCTGAACCTCTACCTCCGTCCCTTGGCACCAATTTAGCCAAGTTACCGCTCTTGTCTCCTTCCTTAAACATTCCTCCAAAGAACCACCCTCCACCTCTCATATCTAGTTTTCGTAGCTATAATAATCATCATATAGCCTCGCTTTATCACCTAAGATAGCTAGGACACTAAGCAAGACTCTAAACTTGGGCACCAAGGCCATTTGAACACTATATAAGCTAAAACATGCATAACCATTCAAACACACCTCAAATTTCATCATATACACACAAATGGAGTTCTAACTCAGCCAAGGAAGAAGTATAAGATCCCTAAGCTCAGAATAGAAGCCAAGAAGCAAGAAAAACGAAGTCTTGAAGCCATTTCTAGGCGTAAAACAGTTTATAAAACCCATTTCGACCCATTTTAGCTCAATTAAGCCATAAGCTCGTGTTCCATAAACTTATATATCTGTATTAGAATGTTTATAATACTCTTAAGACATATATGAACACTTGTTTTGACAGCTTTTGAATCCTCAAAACCCATGTGTTTTTAATAAAACCCTAAAACGACCCATTTTGATTTCTAGCTTAATGAATCCTTTTCCTAAACTTTTGTTACGTTTAGAAACATCTTTATTATACTTCTTCCATATAAGCTATAACATGCAAATATCATTTTGGACTCATAAAATAAGCTGCATGGCTTTTTTGGACTTGTTTTGCAAATAATTTCCATGCAATAGGGGTATATATCGTACCTTTCCTGGAAATTTATAACTAAAGGCTAAGAAATGTCATTATTCTAAAGTTATAACTATAAGGACCTATTTTGCCAAGTTAAAGTTAAAGTAAATTATATATACTTTATATATAAAGGACTAAAGTTGTAAAAGTTTATAAACCAAGGGTATATATTGCCAATTTTGCAAACTTAAAAATATAAAATATAATATTTTTATAAAAATTATAAAAATATATATTAATATTATAAAACTCGATTTTATTAAAACACAACACATTTATCTGATATTATCATAAATCGAGCAGCATTATTCCGTAAATATATTTAACATAATTTATCATCAACTAACTTTTGAAGAAACTTAAAAATCCTATCGTATCACATTACTAGTGAATTTCATATGAAGGGTTTCATTTTAGTTTTTGTTTTGACGAGTTTGCTGGGTTTACGGTTTAAAGTCCCCTGGCTCCTCAAACGATACTACATGGCCTCTGGATTATGATAGCCAGAACAGCGATACAATATTTCCATAATAAATCAAAGATATACGTTAAAATTTATGAAGTTTTGAAACATAAACTATCACACTATGACTTGACATATCAACCACCCAGGTGCGTGAACGAGGCGTACTTTCACTTGATTATACATTTGCCTTCAATCAGAATTTCCCTGTACTATTAAGGTGAGTTCATATCCTCACTTTAAATTCTTTAATAATTTCAATAAACCCGGGCGGGAGGATACATGCTAACCCATAAATTGTTTTTCCAACTGTAAGTTTACTCTGATAATATTATTGCCAAATGTCCTTTCCTCAAGGGCCTCGTGCCATGGCTTAGATTAAATAGATACTTGTTTATCCATAAAAAATGTACTCATTGCACATTATTACAACTTATGGGTATATAACAACGAAACCCACTCTTATGAAAACTTGGTATTCACACAATTTAATATAAAACCAATGAATTTCACTCAACCATTGTGGTGACCTTTTAAGCATCTTTTATCTCAGGTAACTAAACATCTAACATCTTATGGCACGAGATGCACGACTGAAGATGGCTAAACTGATATCACCATTCAAAAACTTTATGGTTTTTCATTTATTATAAACCTATGAATTTTACTCAACCATTGTGTTGACCTTTTTAGCATGTTTATCTCAGGTAACTGAACATCTTAAGGTACGAAGTGGCACGGATTTGAAGATGGCTAAACTGTTATCATTCAAACTTTATGGTTTCATGTAGATTTTGGGACCTCTGTTTGTAAAAACTCTGATGAAATAATGAATGATAACTTATCTTTTAAAAATGTCTCTTTTGAGTCGTTTTCTATAATTATGACTGTTGTACTATGAAATAATATCCCAGATTAGCTTCCGCTGCTATATGTCAAAAATGGGGATGTTATACATATCATTCTTAGACTTAGGCAAGACTTCTTCCTAAGACCTAGACACATTAATTCTGTCACAATTAAAGCATCCGCATAAAGCATCCTTATTTGCTGATTATAATCTATCTTAGGGATTAAAGCAATGGTGATCTTGTTAAAGCCTAGCTCATAGATAGTTTACCCACTTACTGCTTAACGGCGATTTATACACTAGTAGTCCACTAACCAAGTCTTTACCAATTAATTAGAATGTACTCTTTGATCCCAAGGGTCACCTACCGGTCCAACTAAACTCATAATCTAAAGATAAAGATAGGTCATTAATTGTGATCCTATTGGTCTAGATGTATAAATTACTATATGGAGAGCTATCTCGGCATCTAGATTACTTGGTCTGTATCACTAGATCCAGCTAAATGATAGGTCATATATTAAAGCACATAAACAAGTATAAATTGATAAACGTAAACAAGCATACAACGATAAATTAAGTAATCAAGATATAAACAAAATCAAACATTTAGATCTTCATAATAATTGTTAATACCCAAAGGTATTAGCCTTCAAACATCATAATTAATACAAGAGTAATGGCTTAGCCAAGGTAAACTAACCGAGTTAACAAATGATACCCAAAACTGAATGATTACAAAAGTATAAGAAATTACACGTTGTCTCATATGGATTAGAATATGTTGCAAGACCTCTTCTGCTCTTTTTCTCCTCTGAAAATTAACTTTTGTGGTTTAGGTATTGAGAATATGATTTAGCACACTCAAAACTCATTTTTGAGTTTTGTATTTATAGGGTCTGGAGTCGGTGTTGATATGGTATATCCAAGGTCTTGGATACGGCGTATTGGTTGTTTCTTGGAGTAGGGACCATGTTTGATATCTTCTAGAATATTCACCTTCTATATCTCCAATACGACGTATTGGTCTTCTCTAGATACGGCGTATTGATCATGTTTCCTTTGTGGTCTTTGGTGAGTGCAGGCACAGATACGCCTTATCTTCCTTGATGGATACGGCGTATTGGTTGTCAAAACAGTAATCTTCAAAATGTCTTCGTTTAAGCTCCAGAATGCGCGCCTTTTGCTAATATTCACCAAGTACTCTGTAATTACTTCAATTCTCAAATATAAATTATTAAGTAACAATTCTTTGCAATAATTATACAAAATGGGTTAATTACATAGGATAAATGATGCTATAAAATAGACGTTATTTGATGTCATCAGGTACATCTTCTGACCAGACTCGTGGTTGGTCCAATTCCTATAATCTGTCATCATCATTTGTCTCTACTGAACACAACATTTGGGAGAGAGATCTTAACCGTCCATTCCACCAGTCAGGGTGTGGGTCATTTAGACACAGGAATATTTTCTAAATTTAAAACCTAAACATGATGATCAACTGCAATGAAAGGGGTGTTTGGGATTTCTTAATTACAACTGCTTAACTTTAATATGATTATAATTTGAATCATTTGTGCATTTTAAATTTATTCCTAATAAGAGGCTACTAAAACTCCATCAGATGCTTGTACATATTTATACACATGCATAGCCTAAAAGTTTGTAGAAGATTTAAACTTGTACAAGCTTCACAACCTATAATGTAAAAACTTTCATACTTCATACGAATTGAGAACGAACCTGATGTGGAGCAAAACCAAAATGCCAATAATGGTCAAGCCATTAGCAATTGTACGTTGAAGCAACATATAAAATGCAGTTGATGCATTGTTGGTATCCCTACAAAGATTGAAGAATGGGTTTATTAAATAAGATTGATTACATGTCCTATATTATCCCATAAACCACAGAAACGTGTAATGAATATTTTATTTGTAAAAACCTCATGTAAGTCAGATACGAATTCCACAAGTTGTGAACACAGAAGTTGCATCCTCTCACGGATATCACTCTCTCCATCTGTTTCCTTTATTTCCTTCAGAATTTTTGAAGTCGCATGTTTTGACTTGCTTGAATATGTTAAGAGGGTGTAGGATTACAACTGTACATTTAAAGGATTTACTCAAATATGAATCATTTTAGGGGTGTTTTGGATTACCTATTTTTTGGCCTTTCCTAATCACTTTGTTCCCTAATCTGTTTACTATTTTGTATTATCAACCAAATTTTAACATAAATATCTCACAAACTCAAATTTAATAATGTCTAAAATTTAAGCAAAGTACACACTTAGGAAACTTACCACTATATCTCTTGAGAAAGCTCTACTGCAGATTGGGCAGGTGACGCTGGAAATAAGCAGAAGTTTGATCGGAGCTACATTTTGGTAACGCTGAAATTATTTACAAAAACTAATGAAGTGGTCGATTTTCATTCTACAATTTCCCATCCGTCATTTTCAAGCACTTTTGATTAAGACAATAAATAACTTACTTTTAGAGCATCATGCACCAATCCTAACTCGTCGGTGTGAGACATACGATATCAGGTTTGAGATCCGAAAAATGAAGGTAAACGTACTTCCAAAGGTTCTACAGCTACTCCATCATCATCCTCATCAAGCAATGCCTCCCTATTCAATAAAAATTTAGAAAATCTTTTCCACTCAGAGTTTGAAGGAAAAGTTATAACAACCCGTAATTTTCATTAATGTAATTATCCATCTATTAAATTAGATGCACTATAAAATCCATCTATTATATATATATACCACCTATTTACAGGGAAATTTTTGCTTTATCTCATTATACAACGTAACTTGCATCTCTAAAGTAAACGAGCTCACGCAACCTCTACTAATGCCATTTATATCTATGTTTATACTCTAAAATCATTTTTACCAAGTACATTATCCATTTAACGTACCATTTACAACATTATATCAAAACGGGCTTTAAACATTAAATGTTTATATCAAAACCCTAATTATATGTAATATATACATATACAATGAATGTACAAGCCTTCAAGCATGTGTACAAGTGTACAATGCACAACTTTTTAAAAACGTTTATTTCAAAAACAAGCATTAACTTTAACGTTTATATCAAAACCCTAATTATATGTAATGTATACATATAAAATGAATGTGCAAGCCTTCAAGCATGTGTACAAGTGTACAATGCACAACATTTGAATATCTTTTCCCTCCTAAATCAAGTTACAACTTTCTAAAGCATAATGTACAAGCTAATCATGCCTAAAAACCTAATTAGGTCATTTAAGCTCCTAAATCATGTTTAAACTTTACCACCACTTTAGCACAAGGTACAAGCACTTAATGCATGACTTCTAAACCTTAAACCTAAACCCTAATTCATCCTAAAACCCTAATCTAAAACCTAAACCCTAAACAAAACCCTAAAACCCTAATTTCACTTTAAACCTAAAACTAAACCCCCTAAACCTTAATCCTAAACCTTAAACATAATCCTAAAAGCCTAATCCTAACATTAAACCTTAATCCTAAACCCTAAACTACCCTAAACCTTAAACCTAACTTGATCTAAAAACCATAAAACCCTAACCCATGACCCATTAAACCCGGCACCCCTTTTTATTTCATTTTGACCCATTTTCAACCCAGCCAAGCACCCTAGTACCTCTATGACATCACCACCATGTCACCAAGCAGCCTCCCAAGCACCTTACAAGCACCTCCATCACCTCCCTCGGCCACCAAGGCTTCTAGTCACCTTCTTGTCAACCCTATGTAACCAAACCCTCATACACCCTCACCACCTTGCATAGCTACTCTCCTAGATTCCATGAATCATCTATAGGCTTCATTGGTCATCACTCTACAGCCCTTAACCCTTAGCCATCAAGAAAACTTAAGCACCAAGGGTTTTCACCCCTATATAAACCGAATCCAAGCAACCCTTTCAAATCACACCTCAAAACTTCATCACAAACACAAATTTAGTTTTAGCTCAGCCAAGGAAGAAGTAGAAGGTCTCTAAGCTTAAAATAGAAGCCAAGAATCAAGAGAAAGGAACGCTTGAAGTTGTTACTAGGCGAACGAACTCGTAAACCCCATTTCGACCCATTTTAGCTTAATTAAGCTCAAAATCTTATTCAATAAGCTTATATTCTGTATTAGAATGTTCATAATACTCTTAAGATCATATAGGAACTCTTGTTAAAACCTTGAATCCTCAAACCCATGCATTTTTTATTAAAACCCTAAAAATAACCCGTTTTGATTTTATAGCTAACAAATCCTTTTTCTAAATTTTTGTTACGTTAAAACATCTTATTTTTTCTTATTCTAATAAGCTATAACCTCCAAAATATCATTTGGAACCTTAAAATAAGCTTGCATGACTATTTGGACTTGATTTGTAAATATTTTCATGCATAGGGGTATATATCATAAATTTCTAAAATTTATAACTTGAGGGGCTAAAAATGTCATTATTCCAAAGTTATAACTATAAGGACCTATTTTGCAAAGTTCTAAAGTTA
>BQNB010016306.1:8723-71839 GCA_026074375.1 Tanacetum coccineum
ACTTTTATGGTTTAGGTATCGAAAATATGATTTAGCACACTGAAAACTTATTTTTGAGTTTTATATTTATAAGGTCTAGAATATGGTCGATATGATGTATTGACTGAGGTCAATACGGCGTATTGGGGGTTTCTTGGAGTAAGGACCACGTTCGATATCTTCCAGAATATTTTATTACCATAGCTTGAATACGACATATTGGTTTTCCCTGGATATGGCATATTGATCTTGTTTCCTTTGTGGTCTTTTATGAAGTGCAGTCACATATACGCCGTATCTTCCTTGATGGATATGGTGTATTGGATGTCAGAAAGTAATCTTCAAATGTCTTCGTTTAAGCTCCAAAATGCATGCCTTTGCTAATCTTCACCAAGTACTCCATAATTACTGCAATTCTCAAATATAAACGATTAAGTAATAATTCTTTGCAATAATTATACAAAATGGGTTATTTACATGGGATAAATGATGCTATAAAAGTAATGTTATTTGATGTCATCAATATGTTTTGAGACTTCTCCCACTCATCTATTTTTCTTTCCATGTTTTTAAATATAGTTTGACAATTCTTTTTATCTTGCTTCATTTTTATAATTATATCGTTAATATTATTTTTGACAAACATATTCGAAACTCTTTGACCATCCAAGAATTTGGTGATTAATTTTTTGAAATCAGTTTTAGATTGATCGTCTCTGTCAAAAAGTTTATCATGAATAGTTCTCATGCTACGAATATATCTTTTGAAATGTTCAAGATCATTTTTCACATTATTGTTTAATTCTGTGAGCGATTTTTCTGAATTGTTATTTGATTTAGGTTGTTTATAATAAGATTGGTAAGAAAACGAATCATTAGAATTTTGGTTTCGATAACCTCTAGATTGGATGGAATTTACGGCGTGTCATCGTTCATGTAAGTTTTAGAAGCGTGGTTTTCTCTAAGGTCATAATATTTGTTACGCATATCTTGTAATTCTTCTTTTAAGCTTGTAAATTGAGAATCCATTTTTGTAGTTAGAGCTTCTAATTTTTCCATTAATCGAGAATTATCATTATTACTATTACCTCCATCGGTGAAAGCAATAGATTTTTGATGATGTTCTGTTCCAGATTTAGTGGACCAATCAAGTTTGAAAATGACTTTGTCATCAAGAAATTGAAAAGCTTGATTCGGACTTTTGTAGAGGAAGATTCCTCCAGCAGTTCTGTCTAGTATTTATTGAGTGGATTCATCTAGACCTTGATAAAATATTTGAATAATAGCTCCTTTGGTTAGACCATGCCCATGGCATTTTTGAAGCATGTTCTTCAGTCGTAACCAGGCTTCGGTCATACTTTCACATACGCTTTGAGAGAAATTTCTAATTTCAAGTAAAAGACAGTTGAATAATGAAGGTGGAAAGAATCTGTTTGTAAAAGATCTTCTCATTTGATCCTACGATGTTATAGACTCTTCATAAAGTTCGTTAAACCAGGTTTTAGCTTTATCGCACAAGGATAGTGGAAACATCAAAAGCTTGACAACTTCACTTTGAGTTTCACCATATTTGAACATATCGCAGATTGCGAGAAATTCACACACCGGCTCGCAGATAACCATCGAATTTATTTTCCTGAATCATTTTTAAGTAGGTATTATTGATAACAAAGTTGTCATCAACATCGATTTGAACAATTGCAGAATTAGGAGTCGTTGCTACAGTCTTAGCACTTACCCACATAGGACGATCATCAGGATCAAGAATTATTTATTTGGTTTCGACATCCTCTTCAGTTATATTTATGATGACAAAGACATTAACGATATGATGTTGTGTTGAAGATTTGAGAGATTCGATCTTGACGAATTCTTTTCGGATAGTTTAAATCTTACAAGTGTTTGTTATTAAATTTTTATTCAATTTATACATTAGATTTACAAGTTGTTTTCCCCAGGATTGTGGGTTTATACATACGTTAAGCATTTTACAAAAAATATTTATATATTATATAATTGAGGCTAGTAGAATAATATTCAAAATAAAATAAATTATTTATATTTATATTTTTACCTTTTTACATATTAGATATATTTTAATTGTATTATATATATAGAAAATAAGGATAATTGTTTAAAAAAAGTGTATTGTTTTTTTGGATAAATGCAACGTACTTAGGAAAAGTGTGTCGGTTTTTTTGGGAATTTATGTTTTTGTTATTTTAATTTTTGGAGAACTATTTTGGTTCAGAAGGATAAGTTTGGCACACTTGAGTATAAGTGCGTTGGCTTTCTAGAAAATTGAATGAACTCAGCGTACTCAAGAAAAAGTGCGCCGATTTTTCTGGAACATTTATGTTTTTCATTTTTTTACGTTTATTAAAGCAACTAAAACAATTGACAGGAAGTGTGGCGGTTTTTAGGTTAAAACTGGCGTACTACGGGTTTTCGAGGCAAAATTTTCAAGTGAAACAAGGGAAGTGCGTCGCACTTCAACAGAAGTGTGACGTACTTGCAGACACAGAAAGCAAAATTCAGGCAATTAAACACGTTTAAAGGAAACAAATAGCACCAAAATCAAGCAAACAAACTGATAATAACATAAAACAATTCCCGGGCAACGACGCCAAAAACTTGATGTGTGTTTTGCAAGCTTTAAATTTATAATACTAGAAATACCGATTTTTACTAAAAACACAACACTCGGGCAAGTATACCCTTTCGTTTATAGTATAGTTTTAGGTAAGTCCAGGTCGTCCCAAGAGAATTGAAGTTTTCACAGTTTGTAATTAAGGTGCTAAGGTCAATATGATTGTTACGGATCAAATTAACCACAATGTGTATATAACGAATATCGTAAAGAAAGCAATAAAAGGATGATTCAAGCAAAGAATTAAAGCATGTTTGTTTAGGAAATGATCACTAATACAATGATATGTTTTGGATAGTGTTTACAAGTTTAGAAAACAAAGATATCATAAGTTACAAATCCTTTCGGCCTTTCTAAGTAACTAGAGATTGTATCTATTAATAACAACAAATCCTTTCAACATTTATAAGTTATTATAACCAATATAATAAGTGGAATGATAGAACACATATATAAAGAACCCTTTCGGCCTATATTTAGATATAAAATATGTTTTACCAATTCAATAAACAAGTATCCAAACACTACATGTCAAAGATCTCATATGGCCTAAACAAACACAAGATGACTACTCCATGATCAAAAAAGTAACAAAACACATAACATTCATCATGAATTCAGTAAAGATCATATTCAAAGGATAAAAAATATGTATACCAACTTCAAAAGCAAATGTTTGATGATTTCGTAAGTTTTCCCAATGAAAACTATATTATATTCAAAGTAAACCTGGAAACTATAAACAATTCTGTCACAATAGCTTATAGCTTCGAATTACACTTCACTACTACTTTCTTGGATGGATTCAAAAATAGGAATATTGATAAACTATAAGCAAGTTTAACCAAATTCCCCAAGAACACTTCTCCTAACTTTGATTCTACTAGTTATGAGGATTGTAGATGATTATGTGTACTAGAAAAGGATGAATGAGGTTTTAGAATGATGGTTGGTTTCTAGAAATTAATTGTGGAGAGTGGTGGTAGTCAATTGTGGTGATGGTGGTTTGAAGGTGTGTTTGGATCCTTGGTTTGTCAAGCCAAGATTACCAATTTCTCCCTCTCTAAGTTGTTGTAGAGTTTAGAATGAATTGTGTGTGTTTACCCTAGAGTTCTAGGGGTATTTATAGGCTTTAAAAATACTTAGGGACTAAGTTGGGGTGAATATAGTCGAATTTGAGGCATTCACGAATTTATTGCATCAGACTGAAAGTGCGGCGCACATTTATATTTGTGCGTCGTACTTGGGATTTCTTGAAAAGTGCGTCTCAAAATTTTGGAAGTGCGGTGTACTTGGTGTTATTTTAGCTTTTGGGCCAAAACCAAAGTTGTAGAGAATTGTTTCCTGGTCGTGTGGCCGCGAGAATCGCGTCAATCCGAGTTCGTATGCTCAAGTTATGGCAAAAACAGTGGACAAGTGTCGGGAGATCTTTATCTTGAGTTATTTCTTTGTTTAATCTTCAAATCTTCATCTCAAGAACCTATAATAGCAAATATACTCGATTATGTATCAAAAGTTCTTATTATTAACAAAAAAATACACATAAAAGCACAGATAACGCATATAGAAATATGTATAATTTGAGCATTATCAGTCCGAAAGTCATAAGTTCACAAGAAGGCAAAGATTACAAGATGACAAAAAGAGATTATATCTGGTTGATGATCTTAAGAAGGTCAAGATCACATATAAGTCAAGCTATAGGAACAAGCTCAAGCCTACAGTCAAAAGATCACTACACATTTCACAAGATAAAGATAAAGACAAAGACAAAGATACAAGACTACGAGCAAAGATTGAAGACATTATTAGAATGTTGAGGTTAGGTTTTTGTAAATTAGAGTGACCTCCCTCAGGGGGAGATTGTTAGAAATACAAAAAAGTATCGGTCACTACCAATATTCATTAAGTAGCTTGTAGTATAATATTTGGAACTTATCTAAGCTACTCGGGTCAACATAAGATGCCCCTTATGTTGACCACGTCTCATGTAAGGGTATAAATACCCTCTCCATGCCTTGGAGAGGGTGGTTGGTTCATTTTGATAATACATTCTTCTTTTCTCTCTCTAAGTGTTCCAACCTCTTATTTCTCTCTCTAGATTTCTTCACTTCTTTTCATAGATTGTATGTTTGATATCCTACAGAGGCTAGAAAACAATAGGAGGAAAAAGAGAGATAGTATGGTAACATGCTTCGACAAAAACCTAGAATTAAGTGGGATGTAGAAGGTGACGAAAATTCAAATTTTTTTGTTCACACGTAAGGAGGAGGAACAAAAAATGTAACTTAAGAGGGCTTATGATTGACGGGGTGTGGTGTGAGGATCCTAAAGTAATAAAAGGGAAGATGGCTAGCCATTACAAAAGTTTGTTCTCTTAGAGGGTAGTGATGCATCTAATTTTTTGTAGTAACAAAATTGAGAAAAATTCGATGGAAGAGGCTGGAATGTTGAAAAAGACATTCAACGAAAAGGAAGTGTGGGAAGCAATCTGGAGGTGGGGGGACAAATCCCCAGGCCTGACAGTTTTAATTTCAAGTTTATTAGAAAAACATGGGAGTTCCTTAAGCCATAATTATTAAGCGCGGTCGTGTGGTTCTTGGAATGTATGGAGATCTCGAGGGGATGTAATGGTTCATTAGCCACCGTTATTCCTAAGGTGGTGGATCCAATAGGGCTTGGGGATTTTCGTCATGTTAGCCTTATTGGTTGCTATTACAAAATTATAGCAAAAATGTTAGTTAAAAGAATTAAGCGAGTGGTGGAGAATGTGATTGGTGAAGTGCAAAATGCGTTTATCAAGGGTAGATATATTATTGATGGGGTCCTTATAGCTAATTGGACAATGGAGTATTTGAAGAAAAAGAAAGAAAATGGTCTTATTTTCAAAGTGGACTTTAAGAAGGCATATGATAATATTAATTGGGGATTTTTATTAGACATAATGAGAAGAATGAGGTTTTGAGAAAAATGGTGTAAATGGGTGGAGACATGTCTTAGGTCGGCTTCCATGTCCATTTTGGTAAACGATGTTGGATTTGGTTATCCCTATAACCCTAATATTATACAAATATTCGACGAGCTACGCAGAGGATAGTAAACACATATAGCAATTATAATTAACGTGATACATAAAAGAATAAACCTACCTTTTAGCAATCCAAGCTAAAATATCTCCTCGAGTACACGCACGTATGTAAATCATGCGAATTGCAATACATGTTCTTTTTTTATTGTTTTTTGTGTTTTATAAAATAGGCCATTTGCGAATGCTATTTGCTGCCTAAAAGAGAGGTTTCAGGCCATTTGCGCATTAACTCCTCAAAACCGCCGCACTTATTTGTAAGTGCGCCGCACTTCCAGTAAAAGCCATTAAATGCTATCGCATTAACTCACCAAGTCCGCCACACTTATTTGTAAGTGCGCCGCACTTTTCACTAAAATTTGCCTATAAATTGAGATGAAATTTCTCATTTCTATCATCCCTCTCACATTCATTTCCACTCATTCTACACATACATACCCCTCCCCTTTCACCAAAACACCAAGAAACACCTTTTCCCTTGAAGAAAAGATCTAACGATCAATAACGAAGAAGTTTTCTTACCTTGTTATTGAAATAATGAAAATTTATGTAATGAGTACTTTTGTTATGAACCCCTTTAGCCATGAGAGGCTAAATCTCTCATGACTACTCGGTGAAGTTACGATAATGAATAAGTGTTTGGTATGATCTTATCAACTTAGATTATATAATCATATCGGTATAGGTCAAAAGACCCGTTATGATCTATGTGGTTTTAAAGATTTGTCTATGGTCTTTAACGTCTGTGCCGAGAAATCCACTTTCGTAAATTGATAAACAAAATAAGCTTTGATATAATAGTAACTGGATTATTTGAGTGACACATTTGGTCTGGTTAACAAAACATAAGTCTTAAGTTAACAAGTTGATTTGTGAAAACGTTTTCTGATGAGTAATCGCCTTTATAAATTAATACCCTGGTATGCGTTTAATTACACATACTTTTCACCATTAAAATCAAACTTAAATGACTAAAAACATACCAAAAATACATTGTATTTGTATGTTTTCACTTATATTGTGCAGGAAACGGATATCCGACAAAAGGACGAAAAATCAAGCAAAAACGGACAAAGCCGAGCACGGAATGGAAGAGCGTGAAAAGACAGTCAAAATCGAAGTCAAAGACCAAAAAGCCAAAGTCAACTGAAAAGTCAACCCCGTAAAGTCAAAGTCAAAGCCAAGCCGAAACTGAAGAAAACTTATCTGGCTAACCCGACCCATTTTGTTGGGCCAAGCCAGCCCAATAAGACATCATGACAAAGGCTAAATAAGCCTTAAGTCATCTTGGGCTTATTTACACCAAATCTGCCAAAACAAATGGCCTTATTCTCTTTATATGTTATAGCCGGCCCAAATATAAGCCTTTGGCCCAACAACAATTAACCACCGTTAGCCAATACCCTTTTGCACCCCTAACTGTCGTTAATTTCATATTACCACAAGGATTATCCATGCAATTGAACTAAACACTTTGGGGGACTTATACTGCCAACTCACTAAAACTTTTCACACCACATGGGCCTTCCTTGCAATATAACAATACAAACAGAGGGGCCATATTTGCCATTTCCCTTAACTCGTTACCCTGATTATAACAAAATCCCTTTTACCCGCCTAAAATTACTGTACATCCTCCCAAACACACTTTGCGTGTGTTCACCCTGCAACAAATGACAACACCCTTACCCCACATCACCCCACTCCAAAAACCTCACTCTCGAACCCTCATAAACCTCCAAAAACACGCTGGCTATCCTAAGCTATTTCATTGGACAGGGCATGATCAAGGGTGTGGATTAACTAGATTAGGGAGCAAGGTAAATTGAAGGGCCAGGATGCATTTGGTTTCTCCTCACATCAAAAGCACAACAAACACATCTCTGCCTATAAAAGAAAAGAAGAAGACAGAAAAAAATGTATGTAGAGGTAGGAGTAGATTAACTTAAATTTTAATGTTTTTAATTTGTGTTTTTAGTAATTTAAATCCTGTCATTTTTATTTTTAAAGCCTTGTAATCAATTTAAATTAATGAAAGTTTCTGTTTTTAAGTTGTTTACATTTTGTCTCTTTATATGATTTATGAATTTAAGTTATTAAGTTTACAAGTCATTTCATAAGCTCTTTTAAGATTTATAGGAATGTTTTAAAACTTATTTAATGGTTTTAACAAGAAGGTTTTTGTGAGTACTGTTAACATTCAAAGAAGATTGGCATTTTGAGACTAATGTTGATAAAGCGATAAAAGTTTTTAACTATATTTAAAATGGGGAGGCTTATGGGTTATTAGATTGCTTATTTATAAGCTGGGTAGGTATTTAGAGCTTATTAGGGGCATTTATTCCCTGTTTTGAGCAAGAGAATAAGGTATACTCACTTTCTACATTTTTGCTTATTTTCACTATTTGCTTATAACCTGCTTATTCTGCTTATTAGTTGCTTATTTGCCTCAATTTTGGCTTATTTGTCTTTTACTTGCTTAATCTTGTAGTTTATGTGTTTATTTCTTAATTTACAAGTCATGTCAGCTTAAAGCCTAAAAATTTGTCAAAAATCCAATGAGCATAAGCTTATTGGATTTGTGCTTATTTCTTCTTAGTTATTGCTTGATTGTAATTAATTTGTCTTATGCTAAATCTGTTTTTACTTATTTCAGCTTAATTCAAACTTTTTCAGCTTTAAATTGCAAACTTAGTTTCTAAAAGAGTGTTTGGCACAAGGCCAAAATGGGTCAGAATGGAAGTGTTAATGGGTTGGGGTCATTTGGCCAACCTTTATCAGTCTTTTTGAGTTGATTTCTATCTGTTTTCAAAACTTTAAGTTTTTAAAGTTGTTTTCAAAGTTTTTTTTAGTATTGTTTACAAACTGTGGCTGAAAATCAGTTGGCATTTGCTTATTTGAGTAAAGCTTTTAAACCATCTTTTCTGCCTTGTTTTTGTGTTGACCTTGAGTGTATAATGCAATAGTGTAGAGTCTTTCAAGTTTACTTTTGTCTTGTTAAATTGTGTCAAGGTTTTAGTTAAGAACCCTTTTTGTCTAAAACTGTCCTTTTTAATCTTCACTTTTAAGTGACTTAAACTTGTTTGTAGCTTTTGAATTTTGAGCATAAGCTCATTTGGAGTCATTCTCCATCTGTTTTAACTCTAATTTGATTTTCAAGCTTATTTGATAACTTATTTTTGAGCTTACTTTTTGTCCCTTTAAAGCTCAGAATAGTGCCCTGGTGCAACAGCTCCTTTTCAAGCCATTTTTCTTTGCTTATTTTTTATTCAAACTTTAATCTTTTTGATGATTTTAGAAGCCCATAAGCTGCTCTTTAAGTTAGTATAAGCCTTAAGCTCTTAGGGTCCCTTTTTGTTGCTTAAATTTAAGCTTAAATCTTGTCCCCTAGGCTGCCCTGCACTTCTTTGTGACTTATAGCTTATTTTGATTTTATGGCTTATTAGTCTGCTGTTCCTTGCTTATTTTTTGTTCATAAAGCTTATTAGATATAATTTGTCATCCTTTGGCAGCTTATTTGTTCTTTAGATGCTTTTTAAGTCTTTATTAATAAGCTAGCAGTCTTAAGTTTTAGATAGCAGTACTAACTCAAAGTTAGTATTGCTGAGCTTGTGGGCTTTTTGTCAGCTTATTTTCTTGGTTAATTTTTGTTTCTATCTGCTTATTAGATGTAGGAGATTAGTTATATTTCAGCTTATTAGGCTTTAAGTGCTTACTTAGTCTAAAAAAAGCCACATATTCTTAGCTTGTTTCAAAATTAGTTTCAAGTCCAACTGTTAACTTATTTGTGCTTTTTCCTGGCTTATTTGTAGTTTTCATAAAAAGTCCTTTTTTATAAAGTTTGTTATTTTAGCTTAATGTTTAAGTTTTAAAAGAAAATTTTGAAAAAAAAATGTTTAAAAAAAAAGAGAGACTCAGGCTCGAACACTGGACCTCCCCCTTTCAAAGCCAAGCACACTCACAAACTCATACTGCTGTGCTACAATAGCTCATCCGGTATGAGTTTGTTTTATTAAATACTTAAGCCTTTTTAGCCTAATAAGCCAACAGCCCTTTTGGGCTTATTTCAAGCTTATTTCTATAAGCTGGCAACCCCATCTTATTTTTCATAGATTTCCCACCACTTTAGCTACTTTGTGTATTTTTTTTAGATTTTTATAAAATCGTTTAGTATTTTTTATATCTTATTTAGATTATAATCTTAATTAATTCATAATAAATAAATTAAAAGTCAAAAAAATATAAATCTTTTTAAAAAAAATTTCTTTTATCATTTAGGACCTAGGAAAAATAAATTTGCTCTCGTAAGGTTAATTTTTTAGAAATTTGATTTTTTAAAAACGGGATCGAATCCCGTTCTCGTTTTCTTCGCGTTTTTAACTTTAAACATCTCCGTTTTTGGTCTAGTTTTTTTATTCTTTCTTTTTAGTCATTTAGGATTAATTAAAAGTAAAAAAGTCACTTTAGGATTAAATTTTGATAATTTAGGTTTTTAGGTCGCGTTTTTACGTCCCCGTTTTAGGTTTTAGCCTAAATTACTTTCGTTTTAGGGTTTATTTTACTTGTGTTTGCATTTTATTTGTAGAAATAGATAATCAAATCATACCTTTGATCATTCAAGCATTGTTCAAACCTCGACTCGATTTTCAAATTCACGCCTCATCGGGAACAACGACCCGGGTCCGGTTTTAAACTTTGTGGATAACGAAGAAAGAAACCGATACTTCCGGTAATACTATACTACTATCATTGATATTATCCTCTTTGTTATATATTTATATATTTATTTATATTTATATATAGTAAAAGGGAGTAATCATACCCCATCTTCAAGGTCAAATCATTTCCAACACTTATAAGTTATTTTTCAACTATCCGAGTAGTCATACTTTTTATCATTGGTAAAGTAAAAATTATTTCCAAAATTGTGAAAGTCTTTTTTCTTTCTGATTATTTGAACACTACTCTAATCCCTGTGGACGACCTGGTCTTACCTAAAAAGATTATACTGCATACGTGGGTTATACTTTTACCCGTGTGTTTCCATATAATTATCCGGTATTTTCAGTCTTATAAATTTAAAGATTTTGAAACATATCAAAGTTTTTGGCGCCGCTTGTATGTCACTATGAAGATACGGCTCACCTTTAATTGATAGAACAAACTAAAAGAGGGTGTATAAGGAGGGGTGTTCCGAGAACTACGACCCGAAATGAAAGGTTTTAATAGTTCACGCTTTCCTACCCTCCCGCATCCTTTGTAGTTTTTTCTTTTAGAGAGCTACCGTAAAAGGATTTGATTATTGGTTTAAGTGTCTTATCACATTTTGTCCGTTTAATAAGCATATTTTGCTTAAAAATCTCGAAAATCCAAAAATAAACTACTTTTTCTTCTTATCATTTAATTTCTTTCTTAACCCTCAATTGTTTATTCATATGGCGTCACTCGATCGTCGTTTGAATCCCTTACGCAATTAAAGAGTGTTCGACTGTGTAAATTTGCACCACAAAGACTGTGGTTGGTCAATAGGGATCTGAAGACAAGATTCTTGTTCCGTACCCACTTGGTCTCAACGACCCTTAAAATGTGAAAAAATTTAGTCTCGAAAGTGAGACCCGTTTTCATGGCTATATTGTCGACAATGTCTTCTAATACGAAAGACATTGGAGGAAGTTTTATCAAGATTTCCAGACACATCCAAAATCATTCCGATGACGATACTACCTTTGTTAATCAATAGTCAATCGTTGTCAAACAAGGCCCGATGTAATTCTTCATAAAGACCTCCACATAATGTAACCACAATTGTTGTTACGAGTGTGGGTGAATCGTAGACGATCTCTTTGGTCAACGATGTACTTGTAAGTCTTGTGGGAAAGGTGCTCATATGGTTACAATTTGTTCCACCGCAAATTCCGATTATCTCAACCGAACCATGCTACAATCAAAACTAATGAGATCCTACAAAATTTGCAAAGTTTGCAACAACAATGGTTCTTTTGGTACGTGCCAACAATGTAGTTGTAAGAATAGATGGATTTTTGTTTCTATTGTAACTCGTTGGAAATGGAACACAAATCAATTTTTCAACTCCGTACTCTTCTAACGATTCTCCAAGTGTTGCAAACCATCCTCCACAACCCTAATACGTACCATACTCTTGTGAGTTATGTGGGAACGATTCTCATTATGGTTACGATTGTCCACCTTAAGTCCCATTTGTCTACAATCAAGACCCGTGTTTCAATCAAAACTTTGATTGTTTTCCATAAACTTCATCGAGTTTTCCACAACAATATTCTTGTTGTGAAGATTGTGGAGGTCCTCATGAAACTTACCAATGTCAACCAATGAATGAAGACTATTATCATGAGCAAAATTCTTGCTATGATTATAATTCTTTTGGTTTTGACCAATTTTAACCCCCACAATATACCGTCAATCATCCAATCTTCAATGCTCAAAATGAGTTTCTAAATTCTCAAAATAAGCTTATGGAGCAAATGACATCCATATGTGATATGGTTGGTAAATATTTGCAAAAGAAGGAAGAAGAAAAGCAAATTGCGGAAGAGCAAGCGGCTAAAGATAGATATTGGAAGATTCCCATTTGCTACGATGATGACGAGGACTATACCATTGCAATCACACCCGTCTTACCAACCAAGGAGCCCGTAAACTCTCTAAGTATGGGGGACGAGCATCTTGACACTATTCCGGCAACGGAATCAGACGAAGTAATAAAGTCTAGTGTTGAGAACCTTGTCCCAATCCCAAGTAAGTCCGAGGGTATTCCCAACAGTGTGTGTGATGTGCCTCTTTGTAACAATCCTACCCCTCTTGAAGCTTTTAAAGAACATTCTGAGACTATCGTCGATTCCAACAATGATTCTTCTTTGAGTGATGATGATTCTTATGGAAATATCGATTATGTCGATGCATCACCTCCCAATGCTGAGATCGTTAGCTTAGAGGTGGTGGAGATTGTTATCCCGAAAGTTGGAGGGATTGATACTGATATTCTTCTAACAATCAAAGACGATATTCTTCGTGAAAAATTGTTGAATGTCAATCTTCTTATTGCTAACATCGAAGCATTAAAAGATAATCCCACTCCATCTTCCAATGTTTTGACCAAGTCTTCCTCCACATCTCTTAACCTTTTCTTGGAGGAGACTAACACCTTTGATAAAACTTCACCCGAATATGAAACTTTCTGCTTTAATTTGGAAGAGATTAGTAGTGGCAGTACCACTACTCGTTCTGATTATTCTCTTCTGGATTATGAAGCTTTCTATTCTAATGATGATCATATTATAGAAAATAGTAGTGGCAGTACCACTACTCATGCTGATTTTTCTCAATATGATTCGTTCATCTTTGATCTTTCGATCAATCCATTTCCTCCTGCCGATAGGAGTGATTTTTATCATGAGCAGTTCGCCGGTGAACTTGCTCACATCATATCTCCATTGGAGTGTGATCGTTTCTGCTTTAAGATTGAGCCCGAGCTGGGCAATCTTACTATGGATGTGGTGGAGGATATTCTCCCAACAAGAAAACCAAGAGTTCATGTGCCTAATGTTTTGCCCACCCATCCCACCCTTAACCTGGATCTGGATTTCATACTTTTAAGTGAACCTCTCTTCGCTTATATTGTATGGATCTTCCTTCCTTTTCTCAGGTATCTAGTTGCTCCTCCATATCTTCTCTCCTGTGGGAATGAAGATACCATTTTTGACCTCGGCATCTCCAGTTATAATTCTTTTATGCCGGATGTATCTCATCGGAGTGGAACTTTCATAAAATTCAATGTTTATCCAAACAACTTGAATGGAAGTCTGATGAAGATTTTATCTTCCACTTGCTCCCCCATGGACCAATGAATTCAGGGTCGAGTCAAGCTCAAGACTCGGTTAACAATAACAAGCGCTTCGTGGGTGGCAACCCATGCTTATCCATTCTATCTTCTTTCTATTTGCTAATAAGTGTTTTTGTTCTTGTGAGGAGGCTCGCCTTTTTCCTTTCTCGTGTTTTGTGTTTTATGGTTTATTGTCCAGGATTGCCCGGATTCTGAAGCCTCTCGTGCTTGCGGTTTTGTCCTTCGATCACAAGAGCTTCAAATCCTCAGCTTCATTTTGGGAAATCCGATATCCTAATCTTATCGACTAACGTTTATCTTTAAGCATACTTAATAAATGGCTTAGGATTTACGTAGAGACCCTTCGTAAAACATTGAGGACAATGTTTCATTCTAGTGTGGGGGGGATCTTCGATTTAATTGTGCATGCAGCTGTTGTTTTCACGTAATCCCGTTTTTACCACCAAAATACCAAAAAAATGAAAAAATTTAAAAATTTTATATGTGTTTTGTCACAATTTTGACTTTCCTGCTGGGTAGAATAAGAATAAATTTTGACCCGATCGAGCGTGTTGAGCTCTAGCTTGTTCCTTAACATTTAGACTAAGCATTCGCGAAGAACAAAAAATGATAGAGTTAAGTATGAGTTGGATGCTAAACAAGGATTATTTGGAAATCTTAAGAGCTCATGTGTGTAATTTGTCGCTTTTTCTCCCATAAGCTCTTAACCTGATTAATATACGTGCTATCTTTGAAAATTAAACTAAAATCAACAATTTTTATGTAGTATATAGCAAAATTTTTAGCCTTAGTTCAAATTTATACTTGAATTTTTCAAAAAGAAGTCTTTTCTATTAAAAAAAATGATGATGTGTTGAAAAATGAAAAAATATGATAAATATAAACTGTGGGCTGATAAAAGTTTGTTGCATCTTGCCGGCTCACAACCGATGTTGCAGCCTTCTAAAAGGTCGAGGGTTACAATTGCATCAATGTTTAATAGTAATTGTGAATTAATAAATAGATCTCTTTTTGTTAAATTTAAATATGCTTTTGAACTTTGGCTATTCTATTTTATAAGCTATGTGTATATGAGAAACCTACGGGTTTTTGAAACCTAAGGTCCATGAGTCCCGATACTAGTCTCTGTGGGGTGTCAAAAGCCTGGTCACTTAACCGCAAGGTTGGGATGTGCGGAGACGAAAGTCGCTACATGGGATGATCTCGCCTTCAAACTCATTATTCTCGGGTGGAACATGAAGGATAGAATTTTGCATAACGTTGATCCATGGTTGAAATTCAAAATGGCACATTCACTTAATAAATATAAAAATTGTAGGGAGCAAAAAGTTCACAAGTTACAAATATGAGTAGTGTTAGCATCTTAACTGATATTTAACGGTGATTTCATTTTAAGCTTGGTTTGGGATAAGTGAAAAGTCGGGGACGATGAATTTATCCTTTTTGGGGCATTCTCGGATCGAAATGCATCTTGTTCTATGATCCCTAAAAGTTATAAAATAACGAAAGTCAAATAAGTTAGTTAGTTACTTAATATGAAAAGTACAAAAAAATGAGAAAAATACAAAAATACAAAAATATTAGTGGTAGTTAGTATAAATATTTAAAAATGGTAAAAACGAGGCTTGACGAAGCTATTGATTTCTTTAATTCCCCTCGATGAACACTTAGCTACTTTTCGAGGTTATTAGTCGAGGGGGATCGAGATTCTTAGTTTTCTAAGTGCTCACTTATAGCATTGCGTGAGGACACAGCAATGTCTTAGTATGGGGGATTTTGGTATGCGTTTAATTACACATACTTTTCACTATTAAAATCGGACTTAAATGACTAAAAACGTACCAAAAATACATTGTATTTGTATGTTTTCACTTATCTTGTTGGAACTTGATGCATATATCTTGTAAAAACGTAGCTCCATGGATGAAATTTAAAATATCACAGTACCTAATATATATAATTATCAGGATGAAAAGTTCACAATTGCAAATATGAGTAGTGTTAGCAACTACTGAAATTACTATTATTACTTTTTAAGCTTGATTTGGATAAGTGTGAAAAGTCGGGGACGATGAATTTACTCCTTTTAAGGGCATTTTTGAAATGCATCTTGTTCTATGATCCCAAATATTATGCAATAACAAAGTCGAAATTTCTAAGATTATATATAAATAATATAATATATATATATATAAATATTATATATAAATAGTAAATATATTATATAGTTGTTGTCCACTGTTGATTAGTTTAAAAATAAAAATGGGTGTTTTATAAAATTGTGACTTCTTAACTCTCTCCTCCAAAGTCTTTGCTATTTTCCAAGATTTAATATTGAGGGGAATTTTTGAGAGGTATTGGTTATAAGTCATATAAAATTGCGTGAGACAAACGCATCAGCTTAGTTTAGGGAATTTTGATACTTGAAAACACATATCTGTTTTAGTAATCAAAATATTACCCATAAAAAACAAAATTATGCTTAAAAATGCTTGTATATTGCTTGTTTTGGTCATTGTGATTGTGTATCACGAGACTGTCAAAAATCATAAAAAACGTCAAAACCCGGACAAACACGGGCACTGGGAAAGGAAAAAAGAAGAATACAAGAGCCGGGAGAATGCTATCAAAGGTCAACAAAAGTCAACCATTGGTCAACAAAGTCAACTCATTAGAAGACAAAATTCTCAAAAGCCCAAAACAGCCCTCATAGTTTAAACCTAATTTCATGCAAAAATGGTCCCTAAACCCTAACGGTGTTAACTCTTTAATATATAAAGAGTTAACACCCGTTAACTCTTATATATAAACCTTGTTAACCATAACCCGACCCAATCCCTTTGTATAAGCCCAAAGTCAAACCATTTTTACCCGGGTCAAACACACCCCTTTTATAAAAAGTAAAAATGCGGGAAAGGTGTTGTTACTGTTTATCTTCTTCTCCATTTCATCATGAGTCAAAATCAAAGGGGAAATCATAATTAAGGACGTGGCCATGAAAATCAAGTGATAAGTGACAGGTTGGCACAAGAAAACGTCATGGAAGAGCCCTCATTGGCTAAAACCCAAAAGGTCTGACACGCAAGATATGGAAAGAAGCACACGAGGACATGGAATTTTGCACTAAAATAAGTGCAAAAGAAGCACAAGTGCTCTGACACACGGAATGCCACGTTGGCAATCCGTGTGCTCACCAAGTTGATCCAACGGACAAGAATCAAGATCAAATGATTGGAAGAATGAAAGGACAAGATTAAGGGAGAAAGGAGTATGATCCAAGTCCTAGAAGCTTCATTTGCAGGCTATAAATAGCCCCTCACATTCACACACACGATATCTAGTTTTTTAGCTTTTAAAAAATTTAGCTTAATTGTATTTTTAGCTTTTAAAACTTTAGCTTAAGTAATTTTACTTTTCCAGCTTATTGTACTCTCAATTTCAACTATTGTAATCAGTTTTATTATTAATGAAAGCATCCTTAGTTTTTATATAAAAGCTCTTATTATTTTCAAATATTTTCAGTCAATTTTCCAAAAGCTCCTAATAAGCTCATATAAGCTCTTTGAGTCTCTAAGCTCAAATTGAGCTATTAACAAGCTCTAATCTACATTAACCAATAAAATCAGTTTAAATACCTATGCTTATGGATTATGGACTTTTGGATGATAAGCTTACAATGGAAGAGCTTATAGGACACTAGCTTATCCATGTGATAAGCTAGAGCTGTTGAAAGCTCTCTTGAGCACTATTGCCTTTGTTTAGCTAAGGCTTTTGTAAGTTTCTTTTAAATTCAAGTATCTTAGTTTAATAAGTAGCATTTGCTTATTTTCTGCTTAACTCTAGCTTATTTGTGCTTATTACTGTTTCATTAAGCTTATTGATAATGTTTGATCATCTGTTTTTAGCTTTTATAGTTTAGATCTTAGTTTTTCATATTTTATCTTAAAAATCATTAAAAATCCAAAAATATTTAGCATAATAAGTAGTTGTTAGATTCTAGCTTATTTGATTGTTAATATAAGCTCATAAGATCTGTTTTTGGCTATTTGTTATCTGGTATTGAAGTTTTAATCATTAAATTTGTTTTTCAAAAGCTTAAATGGATTTTAAGACTTTTAAAGGGGTGTTTGGGACAACAGCACTAACCACAAGTTAGTGCTGTTTGTGGCCACTTAGTCTCTTATAGTTTATTTAAAACTTTCATTTAAACTGTTTTGAATAAGATTTATAAGTTAGGTTAGCTTTAAAATAGTTTTCATTAGTTGGTTTATTAATAGTTCAAATCTGTTAAGTTTCTTTTGCATTAATAGCTTAATTCAGTTCTAGCTTTTGTAATTGCTTAATTTGTATTTAGATAAGTGTTAAAATAGAGTAGGAAGAAGATTAATAGGTCTGCATTTGAAGGTTTTTAGATTTAGTCTATATGCATGTCAACTGCATCAACAGTGTTAAAAAGCATAAAAGTCATTTTCTAGCTTAATTTGCATTAGGTTAAAATAGGAGTTAGGATTTAACTTTCAGCATAAAAGTAGCTTATATATCATGGTTTACAAGTTTGCAATTAGTTTTTAAATCCTAGCTTATTTTGTCATCTAAATTTAAGCTGTAAAATTGCCTTTTGTCTTTTAATTTTAGAAGTAAAACTCAGCATGATTTAACTCTTAAGTCTGTTTTCATAGTGCTTTTTCATTAAGCTATTTTGTTTCAAAATCATTTTCAAAAGTAGATTAGAGTAGTTATTTAGTTGTAGTATAAGCTTTAATAAGCTATTTCCCCACAAGGATCCAAGAGCTTATCTAAAAATAAGCTCAAAGATCCCTATTATTATATGGTTGAATGCAAGTCATTATAATGGTAATAATTGCAACGAATACAATTATCATGGAAAATTAGGGTAACATTATTATTGTACCTAAGCTCATGACATCAATACATTAACAAGGAAATCACCGTAGTGATATTGGTTACAGGACAAGATGTCCCCGTAGAAAAGATAATTGCCATGGTTACTATTAGGACAAAATATATTGCGTTGGCTTACCCATGCATGTGTATACAAACGGGAGTCGTCACCCCATAGGATCTATTCACAATAGTCGTGTTCACTCGCAAATGAAGTAATTAATGATTCTATGTATGGAAATAATGCACTGAAGCTACTTAGGCAATATAATCTGATAGCATACAGTGGAAAAACACTTGCATTATGGTTTATAGAGGTATTATAGATTATAAGTATTGAAATGTGTGGTTATGAACTCATTAAGTCTTTGAAAAAGTAATCATTGTTATAGATAACGAGTATTAAAAGAGTTTGTAAAAGCATGTTTCCTCGCAGTGGTTTATAAAAACATGTAAATAAGGTAAAGGCGAGGTTAATGAATCTCACCTGATAGGTAGATGTAATATTTATTCTAAAATGAAAGCTGACGACCTTATCACAATCTCTTAACCGAGGGATGGTTGCATAATAGAAAATGATAGTAAATAGCCACGTCACACAACCTGAGTAGAATATGTCAAGTCTTAGGAAGATTGTACTTTAGAACTTTGGTTTAAGAGTTATGAGTTTGATTGAAGAGTTTGGAATTATTGTATCACTGTTCGGGCCATCATAATTCAGAAGTCATTCAGTAAACGTTTGAGGAGCTAGGGCACTTTAAATCGTAAACCCAACAACTCAGTCAGAACGTAATACCAAGATGAAACTCCTTAATATGAAGCTCCCTAGTATTGTGATACGATATAATCGGTTTTAAGCGTTTTAATCAATATCTGGAAATGTTAAGCACGAGAAGCGTTAATTAAAGTTATGTCAGATAATGTTTTGGATATGATTTTATACTTTTTCAAAATGTTACATTTTAGACCCTTGGAGTTTGCATTTTTACGACTTTGGTCCTTCAACTTTGAAAGATATACCAAGTAAACCTTGGACTTTGAAAAGTGACATAATAGACCCCTATAGTTATAACTTTGATAAAATGACATATTCAGCCCTTCTAGTTATTAATTTTAGAAAGTTACGATATATACCCCTTGCATGGATTATAATTACAAAACATGTCCAAATTGCCATGCAAGCTTATTTTAACATTTCAAAAGATATTTATAAGTTATAATAAACTAAAATATGAAGTTTTAACATAACGCAAGTTTAAAATAACGATTCGTTAAGCTAGGAAGCAAAACGGGTCATATTAGGGTTTTAAAACGTAAACGCGCGGGTTTTAAGTTCAAATTCCTTCAATAATCAATAAAGTGGTTATTTTAACATTAGTTAAGCATGCTAGGATAGATTATAACAATATTTAATCATTATAACATTTAGTTTTAAGAAAAACATAAAATTAGGGTTTCGGGTGTACGGTTTTGGATCAAAATGGAAAATGAGCATGAATTGAGTTATGAAACTTTAACAAGAGTATATTTAGGATCATATGAACATTATAAGGGTGTAGTAGCAGAAGTAGAACATTCAAAACCTGGGTTTGAGCTTCAAGGATCAAAAATGGTGGAAATGGGTCGTTTCGGGTAGTATTTCCACTTGTACGCCTTGTATCTTCACTCCAAGGCTTCAATTCTTTAGGGATTTGCTTCTTGAACTTCTTTAATGATCCTAGGATCATAAGGGAGCAAAGGATTGCTGCCTATAAGGGTTATAGAGGAGGAGGTGTGGTGCGAGTTGTAATGAAGGATTTGAAGTCCTATTTATACTTGAACAAGGCAAGGTGACTAAGATAGCTTCATGATCTGATCTATGACATGTGTAACATCTAGTAGCTGAAGTGTTGAGGCTATGGTGTGAGTTGGGAGGTCTAGGAAGTAGATTGAAGGTGTTGGAGGTCCTAGATGCTTGCCACAGCTAAAGTAGCACAAAAGAAGGAGATGTGGCTTCGATTTTGGCCATGGAAAGGTTTAAGCAGGTGGGTAAGCTGATTGAGGGCACATGGGAGTGATTCATGGAGGTGATTGCACATGGGAAGAGTTTTAAATGGGTAAAAATGGGTAAAAACTAGCCGCGGGTCTGTTTTGGGGTTTTAGTGTCCGAATTTAAGTTTTTGGCTTATATTTCGTGAGCATTGATCAAGGAATGATTAAAATATGATCTTAAGGTTTGTAATAAGAAGTGTTAATGAAAGTTAGTAGGTGGTTTGGGTTAAAACGGATCGAAATTGAGTAAATAAGGTTGCGGGTTCACTTTTGGTTCGATTAGGGTTTCTTTGGCTTTCTTGGCTTATAATTCATGTAATCTTGATCAAAGATGATTGAATACTGATCCTTGACATTGTAGAAGGGATTACTAATCAAATTTAGTTGGTGGTTTAAGCTAAAATGGGTCAAAATGGAAAGAATAAGCCGTGGGTTGGAATTAGGGCTCGTATAAGACTTTTAGGGTTTTCTAGCTTTGTAATTCTTGTACATTGTCAAAGTAATGATGGATAATGATGGATAATGGTTTTTAAACTCATTTTATGAGTTTACAATGGCTCTTGGTTGTTTACTTGAGAATGAAATGGTTAGAAACAAGAAAATGGGTCGAATGATCATTTAGAGCTCATTTAGGGTTTCTCGGATTCATTTTACGTACACATGAAATAAGATGATGAAGTAATGATTGAATAGGATTGATATGATTGTAAAGTAAGTTATTACAACTTATTTGAGGGTTGTTTGGGTTTATAATGAAGAAACAGGTCATGGTTTAGTATTTAGCTCGGGTTAGGGTTTCTAACTTTTGAATTATGGTTTTGAGTGTAAAAATGTGTATGAAAGTTTATGAATGGAATAATTAGGATTTACACATTGTATATTGAGTGTAGTAGCTTGTACAAGAGTAGTGTTGAAGAAATTGGAATGAAAACGAAGGTAAAATAGCTATTTTGGATGTCATGCTTAATGACTTGTATATTGAGCTTTAAAAGCTTGTACTTGACTTGGAAGGAGTTTATATTTCAAATGAGATGTTATATTACTTGTACATATGCTTTAGTAGCTTTTCCATTCACTTTAGATGTTAACTCTTCATGAAATTAGGGTTTTAGAAGCATACGATAACGGTTTAAAGCCCGTTTATGGTACATTATAGGAATAATGTACTTTGTAATAATGATATTATGATATTGACTTGATATGTTATGATGTTTGCTTGACATATATGAAGATAGGATTGTCATAGATAGGTTGCGTAAGATCGTCTACTTTAGTTATGACATACTGAGATATTGACAATGCAAGTAATGTAATAAAGCGAAAAATCTCCCCGTATAATTGTGATCATAGTAAAATAGGTTGATGAAAATTCTTGAGTTGTTATAGAAACACAAGCATCATGATTCGAATTAAACACACATTTTCCACAATCAGCACAAACAACATTAACATTCAAAGTTTTGGAATTTAAACTGTCATTACACGCAGTTACAGACTTTGTTATATTAGAAATACTAGTAATCCTACAGTAGTCTTCTACTTTCGTCTTCTTAAACGTCACTTGACTATTAATTGGCATGACCTTATCTTTCATTTGATTACTCCTAAGAGTTGGTCTGTTAACATTAGTTCTGTAAATTACTCCTGTAGAAGTAGATACATGAGGGTTAGTATTCCTAGAAGTCTGAGATAACTATGGTGCTCTAGTTTGTGTTGTCCTAGTGTCAATTCAATACATTCCTGGTTTTATCACATTTGTGTTTCTTACATCTTTGCATGTTGTTTTAGGCAAAATCTATGCAGTGAATGGTTTTGATGTGCCTTCTGACACATTAGTTTTACTAACCGACTATGTCTTTGAAAAACTTGTTCTCGCAAGAGAATTTGAAAAAGGAGTCGGTTTTCTTAAAACTGATGGTTTTGGAATCCTTTGAGCATTTGGTTATCGAACAACAGAAGGTTTATCAAACTTAGTTTCTACATATTTTCCGTTTCTTTTTTCAATGAGTTTCTTTAACTCACTTATCGCTAGGTTCTTATCTTGCAGTTGAGCTTTCAAATCATATATTTCATGATATTGTTCTTGTTCTTTTCAAAATACATTTGAAGCATTTTCTTTGCAAACTGTGTCATTTTTCAACTTTTCTTTACAATTTTGTAAATCAAGTTCAAGAGAAATTGAATGTTTTTCTAATTTAGCAAAACTTCGTAAGAGCTTATTATAAACTTTTTCATTGACATTTTTAGTTTGTTTCGAAAGCTTTTCTGCAAGATATTTACATTCTTTGACCTTATGAAGATATAAGATTTGCATTTCATTATACGCATCCAAATCAGACAAAGAATGCAAATATGAACACATAACATCCTTAGACACACACTCTTGGAGCAGTAGATCATACATGTTTGAAAAATCTGCCTTGTTAGATTCAAGTTTGTCAATCTCTTTTTCAAGGGATTCAACGTACTAAAGATCTTCATGCGTCTCTTTTTTAAGTTCATGAACAAATTGAAAACTATCATTTTGTGTTTTTATCAAAAGAGGCATCAAACATGTTTTTATCAAAACTTCCATATAATGAGCAGTTGGCGCACAAAATCTATCACTAGTATGTTTAAACCAAGCTTGAGCAACAAGTTCTCTAAAGCGATTAATGTTATTAGTCATTACAATATAAGCTTGTCTACTTTTACTAACAGATTTTGAAACAGGAAGAAAGGCAATGTTTTTGACAATGTTTGGTTTAGTTTTCATAAATGATTTTCTCCACATTTTCTTCCTAACTTCTTTAGCATGTGCCAACTGATCAAGATAATCTTGTGAGGGTGGTTTGAAAATTTCATAAAGACTATTCTGCTTTGTATAATCATATGGTTTCACTAAGTCTTTATCCAATTTTGATCTACTCTCTTTTTCAAGAGTGATTGTCTCTTCCCAATCAGGGGCAAATCTGTTTGCAAGATTATAATTATCGTATAGGATCTCATACAAACATGGTTTTTTAGCCTGATCTTTCTTGAGGTACATTAGATTTGCAAAAGTTGGTCTATCATTATAAAGTGAGCATTTGGGTTCTAACATATGAATGGTTTGAATCGACTGGTTTCGTTTGTAAACAATTTCGTTCAAAAACTTTAATTGTTTTTCCATTGAAATCATCTTGTCAGTATCTTTACCTTCCTTAACTTTTAAATCCGAAATGACCTTACGTTTCTCTTTGAGAAGACCTTCAAAATGTGACTTTGTTAAAAGACTCTGTTTGACTAAATCATCATGTTTCTATTTGACAACTAAAATTTCATAGGCTTTAAGTTTTAAACCTTCTTTTATGTCAATGTCTTTTTGAGCTAATAGTCCTAGAGTTTCATTTAACTTATTTTAAAGTTTGTCATAATCAACGGTTCGGACATTAAAAGCAATGTACTTCTCCAGCTCAGTCTGTTTGGTCTGAAGTGTAATTAAGCAACTATCTCGAGTAGCAATCGACTCCTTAAGATTATATTTTCACTCCTTCAATTCTTGAGTCAATGATGCGTTCGCTTTCTTTAATTGCTTCAAAATCTTTTTGTTTTGTTCAGTATCAAGAGTTAAATTTGCAATTAAATTAGCAAGCGCAGCACGCTCATCATTGCATTCAGCATCATTTTGGTCAACCTAATTATCATTATTACACATATTTGATGAATCAGGAATGACATTGCTATCATCCTTTTCCAAAACATGTGTGTTGTTAATGGATTCAGGTTGCTCAGAATGTTGTCTCTCATTGGCAAACATATTAAATTCATCATTGTGTTGTACCACTTCCAATGGCTCAGCAGTGTTGTCGAAGTCTGCAGGTAAGACCTCTTGAATTTTAGCCATGTAACTATAATGTGCTTCTAATTCTTGTTCATCAACTTCTTCATCCGTGTCTGCTAGCCAATCAGCTTGTTTTGCTCGCAGTGGAACACCTTATTCAGTTTGTTTGCACAACAACATCTTTTCCTTATGATACGTGTAGTCTTTAACCCGCTTTGGCTTCCTGCATTCCTTAGAAAAGTGGCCAAATTCCTTGCAGTTAAAACATTGTATCCCATTCTGTTGCACTACCTGACTGCCAACAGTCTCCCTAGCCCCAGCAACTATCATTGTCCTCTAATTCCCACACTGCCCAGACTGATTGTCATTCTTATACCTTGGAGAATTATCTACAGTCTTGTTTCTGGAGTTTGAGGAAGTTCTAAGGTTGTTGTTGGTAGGTTTGTAGAGCTTCTTGAAATACTTAGCAATGAGAGCCAAATTCTTCTGCATTTCTTTGTCTTTCTGAGCTTGTTCAAGATCACTGTCTTCATCAGATCCTGAATCAGATGGTGCTGTCACTGGTTTGGCGACCTCTTTGCCTTTGTGTCTGGTAGATGCATGCTTTGGTGTTGGTGCATAAGCTCTTTAAGGTTTTGGTGCTTGGTGGTAATTATCCGGATATGTTTGAGCAGAAGCAACAAGTGCTAATGGATTTGTAGTCTTTGCTATTCTCTCAGCACGGATTTCATTAACTTCGTTTTGATACTACTTCAGAATGTCAAATAGCCTGTGATATGAGACAGTGTCTAATTTTTCAGTCTGCTTGACAATTGTCACAAACCTTGACTATTCTAGCTAAAGTTGCTGAATAAATTGAACATTCACCTGCATTGTATCAACTTTCAAGTTGTTCCGTATCATTTCATTCATCATTTTGTAAAAACGAGAGTAATATGATTCCATTGACTCTCCATCTCGAGAAGTGAACTTTCCAAATTCCCAGAACAGGTTAGTCTTAACATCTTGAATGTTCAAAGATTCACCCTGTTGTAGCCTTTCAATGGCTATCCACATTTCATTAGTTGTTTGGCAAGCATCAACAGTTAAGTAGATTTCATCTCCAATTCCAGTTAACAGCATGAAGATTGCTTCTTTTTTAGCCTAGAAATGAGCTTTGTTATCAGGATTCATGTTTAGTATTGTCTCAAATGTTGTGTGTTCAGGTATTTCTAGAGAATCATCGGTTGCAGCAACAGCTGGAACTACTACAGTAGTAGGCTTGTAGGGACCTTCGAGAATGCATTTCCTTAGTGCATCACCATTTGGTTTCGTATCAAGATATCATAGAAATTGTGATCGCCACCGTGCAAATCTTCCTGTTGCAAGCATCGGTAGTCGATCTTTTGACCCAGCTGCTATGATGTTGTTATGCATTTGACTATCTGTTGAGGATCTTTTGACCCAGCTGCCAAAATTTGGAACTAAGTCTCTAGAGGGATCAATAGAAACCTCATCAGAGAGACTGAAGTAATCTTAGGAACTAGTACGTTTTGCTAGGTATCTAAACGATCTTTCATCATTATACCTAATGACTTGAGTTGAATTTCGAGGCAAAATTCCTTTAAGGGGATTAGACTATGATAACCGGTATCTTTTCTGGATCTTGGTATTTTTAAAATACTATATTTGCGTAAACTTCTTTCTTCTATCTGGTCAGTTCTTTTGAGAAAAACTGAAAAGTTGACTTTTGTTGACTCTTTTATGCGAAACGGTTGCGGTTTAACCGGGTATTGAGAGTCTTGATTTTCTTAAATGAATCACTTTTGATTCATCTTTTCTATATAGAAGTATTTATGTTACCGTTTTAACGCTTATCGGGAGGTTTTCCCGCGTTCAACAAAAATCATCACGCAACGCGTACTGGTACGACAGTAAACTAAAGTGTATCTATTTATCTTAGATTAAACTTATTAAACTTATTTTAATAAGTTATCTTGTGATCCCTGCTAGAGTTTGGCTTAAAACGTGAATTTTGAGTATCGTTCGGAAACTAGTCAAAAAAACATTAAACTGCGTGAGTTTAACATTTAAGTAAAGAAATTATTTAAAATCATCTCTTGGTCAATCTTAGGTCACCTTAACGCGTTTTAGTATCTTATGAGTCATTCGTGAACACTCGATTTCAGTTATCGTTTAAACTAGTTTCGGTTTTAAAATCTCGACAACAAGACGAAGATACATGGGATACCCTCCTACTCTTCTTTATTTCATGGACCACAAGGGGGACAAGAAGGGTCCTCCCTTTTGTCTTGTTTCCACCTATAAAACAACACACACTCACATTTGCATGATAAAAACCATCAACCAAAACACTTTTCTCTCTTCTTCTTCTTTGAGGTTCGGACGAGCACCACAAAGATAAGAAAACCATCATTTTTCAAGTTTTATCAAGATCAAGGGTTAAGAAAACATTCTAGGGTTGATATCTAGTAATCTTAGATAATCAAAAACAACATTCAGGTTGTTTTCTCGTGTCTAAGCTCTAACCGAAACCCTTTCTTGTAAGTTGTCTAAACTCTTAAATAGTTGTACTTTTGTGGTTATTATGGTGATCTTAAGCTTGTTGTACAATGCGTATGTTCTAAAAATGAAAACTAAAATTTAAACAAGAGCTAAAAGGGTGTGTTTGGTTTTGACGTGAGCAAAAAGAAAGGAAAACAAGGTGGTCATCTTTATGTCATGGTTGTTGTGGTAATATACCTTGAGTTATCTAGGGCTTATTGGTGCTTATTTGAAAACCTATCTTAAAAATAAGTTTGGTTAGGGCTTATTTGGTTTTTGGGCTTGTTTCGTGAGTCACGGCCCAACCTTGAGTCAAAGAGGGAGTCATGGACTCGACCCGTGACTTATTTCATCTTATGTTGAATCGTTGTGGATTATTTTGTATAGTTTATCTTATATTCGATCTTATTTTCTAGCATACTTTGATACTGGGCTTATTTAGAAAATGGTTATTGTGGTTAGGACTTTTGTAGGGTTTCGACCTAAAATGTCGTGCAAACAAGGGTCATGGGCTTGGTCCATGACTTATTCGTCTTATTTTGAAACCCTCATGCTTATTTGATTGGCTTATTCGTATTTGGTCTAATTTTGAACTTATTTGGAGTCTTTTGGGCTTTGTTCGGTTTTGGCCTAATAAGGATTAGGGCTCGGCCCATTTATGTATTCCTCAGCTTATTTGTGGCTTATTTGAGCTTATTTTGCTTATCATATTTTGATTAAAGCTTATTAGCTTATTGAACTTTCGATGTTAGTTTTGGAACTCATATGTTTGCAGAATGGTCTTAATGGGCTTAAAAGTAGACTCGGCCCAATAAGGGTCTTAAGGTTTCACTTATTCTGGAAATGGCTTATTTGTGTGCTTATTAAGCATTTATTTCGTCGTCTACTTGAATTTAAACTTGCCAAACTAATTATAACTTATTTTGAGGCTTTTTGAGCTTATTGGACTCGCGGCCCAATAAGGGTATTTAACTATGGCTTATTTTCGCGACATGTCTTGAGCTTATTTGGTCTCGAGTTATTTTCCTTGAAAAATTATATTTTGATTTATTAAAGCAAAACTAAAGAGAATTTATTTTATCATAGAGTATTGGTGAACTATTTGAACTATTTGGAAACTTAAAGATATTAGTAGACTTATCGGGCCGAAAAGCCCAATAAGGTATCTATACTATGCTCATCGTATTATCGGGCTAACTAAGAAACTTTAATGAACCAATGATTTGAATGGACTAAAACAATACATGGAGTTTTGGGTTAACTATTAGAGTGGCGAACGAACTTTCATTCGAGTAAACTAGAACGAATTATATAGTCATTGGAAACGTGAATTTTAAAGGATCGTCGTGAAAATATTGAACTTTGTATTTTGTTGAAAAATCATTTGAAGTGGTAAACGTTTGAAATTTAGGTCTAAATACCTTGGGAAAACTCTTATAAACGAATGGGTCATGCCGAAATTTTATAAAATATGTCACACTTGGAAAATATTTTAGAGAAAATCTATTTTCTTGTCGAACCAACAAAAGGACGAAATTGGTTTCTTTAATCAATAGTAATGGTTGAACTTGAACAAAATAGCTAGACAAGGATTCGTACTTACCCGATAGCCCGATAAGAAGATGAATTAATAAAAATATTATTGTTTTATTTCAAATATCATTTATACTTCGTTATTGTGGAACTATTTACCCGTTATCTTTCGATCTTTAGATTCTTAATCACTACTCGTCGGATTATTCTTTGATCTTTTGAACGCTTTATCTTATCATGAGGCGTGAATCCTATTTTCGAACATCATATGTTTATATCGCACTTAGCCCAAGTGCATCGAGTCATCTTACTTTGTTACCACACAACCATGATACAAAACATTTTGTAATAAGAATGAGAACTTTTCGTGAACATTAACGCAAATGATTGTACAACAAGGCTAATTCGTGTGTCGTAGAACTAAGGTGAACTTATTAAATAGGTTGTGGCTGGGTACCGTTGTGCTTTATGTAGAGATTATCTTGTGCAGCTACTATCATCTTTTGAGGTGAGTTCTTGTAGGCCCACTTTTTAAATCTTTTCTATTGGGGGAAATGATACTCAAATTTGTTTTGAAATGGTTTTCTATACTGTATGAAACTTGATCTTTTTGGACAATGATATGTTCCTATGACTGCTATGTGAATGACATGATTGTTGTGTGGAACTTAATGTGTGGATCTTACTGTGTAGGTCTTGTGATCTTCTGCCCTATTTATAGCTCTAGCTGGTAGGCTTTAGGTGCGAGTAATTGAGAACTTGGAGAGTAGTAAGGTGTTGTCATGTGGTTGTCTATATTGATTGTGCATTTATTGATCTTAGAGTAGTAAGGAGTTGTCATGTGGTTATTTATATTGGTTATGCATCTATGGATCTAAGAGTAGTATGAGGTTGTTATACTGGTATCTATTTCTAGGTGTATCTATGGATCTATAATAGCAAGGAGTTGTTATGTTGGTATCTAATCTATTACATGTATTCACTGTCATATTGCATAATTGTCCACCATTTTGAAACTATGGCACAACAACTGGGTTGTTATTAAACCTACGAGCTCACCAACTTTATGTTGACCTTTTCGAGTATCATTTTCAGGGGTGGTTCAACAAAGGTAATTTGGAGGAAATGGAAATCAAATACGTACACTAATGGGGTGGTCATCTAAAGATTAAAACGGTGGTTTTCCCATCAAGGAACATAACTGAGAAGCTATTGTTAAAACAAATCTTTGTAAACTTGGTATGGTGTGATCTTGTATCTTGTGTAATGTAAATCATGATGTCGCATTCTCGTGTTTTCGCCGTAGTCGGGGTGTGACACTTCTCATCAAATATAACCTGTAAATCAATGGGACAATGACATATTGCACCTGGAATAAATCGGACGTGGACTATGATATATACAGAGTGAAACATAATTTAGGGTTGATCTATGGAAAGCAGTGTAAGATAGGATGGAAAGTAGGATGATATAATCATAGGTTTCTACAGGTTTACAAGAAAATATACGAATTTTGATATTGCACAAATTGTATTTTTCATAATAATTGGCATAAGTTAGACATATTTCACATGTCTGTGTGGGGCGACGCTGTAAGGATTGTAACCTGATGCCTGTCTCCACCCACTAGTGAAGATTTCTTCGTTTGTTTTTTGTTGGAAATATTTCCGCACGCTATTTTATGTTAGAAAATATACTATATGAAAAACACTGATAGACTGGAATTAACCAATTACAATGTTCTATATGATCGAAACTGACGTGGATTAATTCTATACAAAATTTAATTTAAATTATATTTGGGAATTTGGTTGCGTTATATAACGGATATCTTATAAACCGGATATTTTCCCTTACACTTATTTTATGCAAAATACCTTTGATTGAAATTAAGACGAGGTTAAAGACAAAACAAAGCATGATTACAAATGAATTCAAACATAAAAGAATAAACGGAGAAGAATTAAAACACAAGACACTCCTAAATGCGAGAAAGTAAATATTGGGTTACCTCCCAAGAAGCACTTGTTTTTGTTTGAGTCACGAGCTTGACTCTACCCTTATTTAACAAATAAAGGGGAGGGTTTCCCTACACTTGAGTTCAAGTGCGGGTGATAGTAACGGGACACACCATTATGGTGAGATGGATCCATATGTTGAAAAAGTGGTTGTCGAATTATATACTCTAAATGGTGTGTTTCTTTAATCCTAACCTTTTCTAATTCATTAGGCTTAACGGGTATACTAAGTCCTCTTAAGAAATTATTCTCTATCACATCCCAATTCGAAACATCAACACCTAGGGATTGACTTTATCCTAATAAACCTGGTTTAAATCCATAATGTTTCCTAGGATCATCAATGCATGGGTGATAATAGTATCACGTATCCTTAGGATGAAAAGACGCCGCGTGAGGTGAAGGTGGTGTATGAATAGTTAAGCTATCTATTTCCTTCATCCTAACACTATCCGGACTATGTGGTTTGATGGGTGGTTCGGGGCCTCTTTGGTCTCCTAGACTTACATCTAAATATGGACAACTAGGTAAGGGTTGTGGTTGAGGCTTTAGTTTATCAAGACTAGGAACTTCCCTATTACTAAGATAAATGTCATGATTATAATTATTCAAGCCTAAATCCTCTAGTTGTGTTTCGTTTAAAAGGTTCTACCTCTATCGGGATTCCTAAAGTCATTCTTTCGGGTAAGTCACGGGCGGTGTGTATTCCTCAAATAATGGGAGGACTTGTGGGGTACTTTGTGGATTCGGATTTTCCACCTTATCCCATGCTATACCTCTATGCATCTGAACCCAAACATTTTCATTTCCAAACAATCTTTTTCCTTGAGCCTTTAAATTTTCTAATTCTTGTTCAGAAATAATGTTTGGTGGGTTGTCCCATTCTTTTTGGCCTTACGCGAAATTTTCTATGGCTTCCCATGCTTCTTCACCACTTAATTCCCTAAGGTTCCTGTTTGCTGCAAAGTCAAGGTCCATTCGAGTATAGTCATCGACATGATCATAAATTAATTAAGTAAGGGACAATAAATTGAGGTCATGATGAGGGACTCTTTGGATTAAGTTTTTGAAACGAGTCCACACATCATAGATAGATTTATCTTGATGTTGTTGGAACACCAAGGTATATCTTTAGAATGGGAAGGTTGTGTTTTGTGGTGGGTTTTGAAAGGGTGTGGTAGGTGGTCTTTCGTACATCATGATGGTGAACGAAAGGGTTACAAACAAAAGGCACAAAGAAAAGATAGACTACAAGAAAGCTAATTGACAGAAAATAAAATTCTCACTCGATAGGAATCAAGCGAGTAGACCTAAGCTAAACAATGATCAAAACATAACTATTCCCCACGCAGCGAAGCCAAAAACTTGATGCATGTCTCATAAAGAATTCAACAAGAAGTTTTACAATCCCCTAGGCAGAGTACCTAACCGTTGTAGTGCAGTAAGGCAAGACTCGGGGTTGTTATCGTTCTCTAGGGAAATAGGTTAGGAAGGCTTTAACACGGTCTAACAGAATTCTAAGGGGTTGAGAGAAGATTCTTTTTGTGTTTTTATATTTTTTAGAAAGCAGGTAAATATCATGGTTTGAGAGGTTGGTTTGTTTTAGCTAATTAAACTTAAATATAATCTAAACTACTGGTAATAACTTTATGATAAAAAGATGTATTTACTTAATCATGTACTACTCCTTAGACTGCTTCTCCTAGATCTATTGGTTTGTCACACTTGTGATGCTCTGTGTAAGTATTTCCTAAGTCATAAACGAATTACACGAACCCGTCGTCTATTTAATATTCCATTAAGGCAACGTACAAGTAAGGTAGTATGAAGACTATTACAAGGCCCCTAAGAGTATATTAAATGCATGTGAAATATCTTAAGAGGGATCAACCATATTAGGGGTAAGGTAGTATGAAGACTGATACCGATGGTATCCTTTCTACACACTCGTGTTTCCTTATACGTCTATGCCAATTTAATATCTTATGGCTAGTTTTCTAAATCTTAACGTGCACATCTATCACAAAAAGCAACATTAAAAGGATCTACAATCTAAGTTTCATACAATCATAAGTAAATACAAAGGAGGGTTTAGCCTAACATGTTAAAGAGAAAGCAAAAACATAAATCAATCACACAGCATATAGACATATTGAATGATTAAAGATAAACAATCTTACTTGATTAAAACATGGATCAAGGTCAGTTACAATAGGGTTTTGAGGCCCTAAAGACGACCTAAAAACTGGTAGTATGATTAGGGTTCGTCTCCCAAAAGTTATACAAATTTACACACTTAAAACCTTAAAATCGGTTTTGTATACATAGTAAAAACGACGCGACAGCGTCGCTTTGTTGCCAAGATGTTTTCAGCAATTGGATAATTCTAGATCCCTTTTAACACGGCCACATGCTGAAGCTGTCACAAAATCTATGACGACGTCAACCTAAAGATCCAGACGTCGTCGCTTTATGCTGACGAAGCCGTGTCCACGCGCTGTTTGCATGGTTCTTCATGATTCTTGGTGTAGAGTCGTAATCTTGTCCGTTTCTTCTCCAAATGAGCCCAAGTCACGTGTAAATCCTCCAAATGCCATCCAAGTGCTAAAAACATGAAAACAAATGATTAAGCACATAATCTGGGCATATTTGCATAATTTATAGGGTTAAATGACCCCTAAAAAGTGTATAAAATGACACCTCATCAAAGATTTATAGTGGTTTGATCATGAAGCTCCTCTTCGCCCTACTCCACTCCTTGAGTACCCAACTCGAGAGTTACTTCACTAGTCAACAAGCTCCCTTTATGCGGAGAAAACCGTACACAAGTAGCTTACACCAATTTCTGATACAAAGCCAAATGTTGAGTTCTAATCTTAGCTAGAACCAATCTACCACGTAGCTTACACCAATTTCTGACACTAAGCCAAGTGTCGAGTTATAATCTTAGCTAGAACCAATCTCCTACATGCTTGTATTTTAAGACCTAATGCTAACCAACCTTACAAGTATTTACCTCACCTAAATACTATCACGATCAACCCGATCTAACTCTTACACAATATTGGAATACATGGACTCGATCTATACATTGTGAATGTAAAATACGTCACGAATGCACTAACGAAACTACATAACTTCATATCTTGACGATAACGAGAGTTCTTCTCTTGCACTTGAATGGATGGATAATTGGATCATATTTAAACAAACTTATAACAAGTTAATTGATCAAAGAAAAAGGTTTGGAAGAAGGGTTTAGATCTAAGAAAAAGTGTGTGGAAAAAGTGTATTAAATATGTGGGAACAGTCCACTATTTATAGACAAAGTCGGGAGCAAAAAGACATGGTCGGCCCCTTTAATTATTGTCGCCCCCTTATCTTTACACAGCCGGCCCCCTTATCAATCATGGGGCTGCCTACTGAAAGACGCTCCTGATTTTGTCCTTTTGTGGGGAAATTTTTTCTGGGGTAGTTTTTACTGATTTTAGGGGGAAAACTGAATTCAAATATTTATTTTAAATTAAAACATTTCTTATAATTACAAAAGTATTTTGTCTAATTATTTTTGTAAAAAGGTTTTGTTACATTTATAAAAATGTGAAGTTTAGGACAAAAATTATTTCTTTGATCATCCAACAAATTTAAAGTTTGTTTGTTCATATCTTTAGTGATTTACGTCGAGTGCAAACTTATATTTGTTATTGAAGCAGACTTGAGACGTCGAGAGGTGTTGACGTATGAATGCATTGATGATGTGTGATTACGAGTAACTTGAGCACTTTACGTTATGTGTTACAAGTTATATGTTTGTCATCCCCAAAACACAAAGAGAATGTATAGATTAAAAATCATAATATTTGCACTAACAATCTCCCCCTTTTTGATGATGACAAAATATGTAAACTATAACTCATAGTAAAATGTATAAGTTACTCGTTTATACTTCTTTTCCCCCTTTTGTTGAAACAAAAAGGTAGACATTCCAATAGGCGAGACTTTTACTACACTTCGACCCTTGAAACAAAGAGGCGAGCTTGCATCATCCCAAGTGAAGTCTTGCTCCTATCAACATCGTTTAATCATCCTTAGCTATCTACTTTAACTCTCGAGCACCCTTTAGCTCATTGCATTCCTAAGATGCTTGCATCCCTTGTATATTGACTCTAGCGGATCCATGGATCAAATTTGTTACAAACTCTTAACCTACACCAAGGGTTAGTTTCATGCAACATAATATATATAGGAACAATATTATAGGGGTGGAATACACATATCAAGAAATGTTTATATGTCTTAACTATTTCAAATGTAATGACTTTGACATTTCTAAATGCTCCTCCTCGGTGTATGCTCCCCCTTGTTTGCGGCACCAAGGAATCGAGCTACGAGAAGTCGTGCTACAAAATAAAGTTAGTAGAAAAGTGACATATATATAATTGACGATGATATTATATATATATTATATATATTTATATTTATATATAATATATTATATATATATATATATATTATATATATATTTAATATAGCCCAAGACATGCCACATTGTAGGTATAGTATTATAAAGTATGGCATTTTCAAAGAATAAAAATTTGAAACTTAGACACATGCCAATTATTGTTATTACTAACAATACCTAAAAATCAAGACAAAAGGAATCATGACGTATGCTTAAGGACTAAGACTCGACCAACACCCTTTGGTATCACACCAACTTTAATAAACGAGAACAAAATTCGTTTATTGATTGGCACACTATGATTATGAGAATGACTTCTTTCGAGATGTCATTTGGATACGGAGTACTAACGTATTTTGAACGATATGTTCCTTGTGGTATCATCATCTAATCAAGATGATGAATTGAATTTGGATAGACTTTCGTCGACAGTTGTATGGAGAGATTCCTAAGTCCTCAAGGTTTCTTTGCTAAGCATTATGTATGCTTTTCATGTTTGGGGTTTTTAACGATAAACATTATCGTAAGATTTTAGGTTGAACTAAACGTTGATGATAAAGATGATTTGTTGAGAAGGCATACTCTAAAGGTGATATTTAAGACTAGAGAAATGTCATTTAATATCTTGATGAGATATGCCAAATTATATGCAAAAGAAAAATAAGATAAAAATGAAAATGATACGCTCTTGGATGTGAATAAAAATAATTTTATAACGTGGAAAAATGAAGGAGGATGAGCGTGAATCGAGAAGGAAGGTGTTGAACAAAGGTTAACAAAGACGGTTTAGATTATTATATCGTTTGCACTAACAATGACAAGCATGGTATGTTAAAATGAAGTGCATGTGATCTTATAGGGACAAAGGTGGATGATTGTGAATCCATAGATTTGTTGGGTGTTTTGTTAGTTGTCAATGTTGACGAACAAAGGTAGAAATGTTTTGGTAGTTATTTCATGGTGGTGACATGTGGGTTATTAGTTCTTATATGGTGAAAGAAAATGAGAGACACAACAATGTGGAGACTCGATAACACTTGAAGCTTGAATATCTTCTTTATGTTCTTCAATTACTAGTAAGTGGAAATTGTTGGATGGTTATAAAGTAGGTGTAGGATGTTTTTGAGGAGATGATGTCATTGGTTTAGACGTGAAGGGCTTTGTTGTGTAGTGATGGACTATGAGTATACCGGTTGTAAGGATTGTGTTTGAGAATGAGACGCATTTCATTATAAAATTCACTTGACTTTTGACAACATAGGCAAAAATACTTATGAGTGTAAGGATATGACGATTGCCCTTTGATTCATAGAGCGACATAAAGATGGACATAGGTTTGTGTATTATGAAAGGTGGTTCAACCTCCATGGGTTGTAGTGCCGGTAACTCACTATTAGATTGTAGGGAATGGTTACATGGTTGAATCTTCTTGTGAAGATGACTAGGTGGATGACTCGGTTTTTCATTTCACTTTGGTGGTTTTAAGATATGTACTAGAACTAGTGATCACTAACAAGAGTGATGAATAGTTATGAGGTTTGAGTGTATGGTAGAAGTGTACCTTGTGGATTTGTGTATGATCGACATACGGGTTAAGAGACTTGAATTAATTTCGGTTTAGTGCATGGGGTATACTTGAGTTAAAAAATGAAGTGAGTGATCTTGTAAGTTGGTTTCTAGTGAATAAGAATTACATATGTGAGTTCTTGAGAGTATTTGGTTAAAGGATATATGTGAACGAGTGTGTTTTCCCTTCCCATTTAATTCGTGCTCATCCGGACATAAAGTGTGGAATAAAGAGAATAAATGAAGAAAAATTAAGACAGAAGCGATGAGCTTGACAATGTCATGACGGATGACGGTTAGCATACGACGAACTTCATCCACGAAGTTATGTAGCTCTTCTCGAGCATTGCGAATGTTTATGAAACAATCACACAATGAGGTATGAGGTTGTCTTAAAGGTAGTAGCGAAAAAGGTGGATGAAAGGTATTTGACATCTATATAATAATAGAGGCGTGATAAGGTTTTTGTGAAGCGAATTAGACATGAACAATGAGTGACATTTTAATTATCATTTTACGAATTAAAAATTACTTAAACATTTCGGATGAAATAATTAAGTTGTCAAGATTTATCGGAATATATTTAATAGTAACAAGACTATTAAAATGAGAACGAGACGTTTACGAGAGTTTTGGTAAATTTTGACGAAGGAGTGACATTTTCTATCCTAAGATCGATGGATAAAGTTCGATCCTTATTATGTATGAGATGAGCATGATGATAAAACATCGTGACATTCCTATGGGGATGGAAAGAACCAACGCAAGTAAATGTACTTAGTCTCAAGGTATGTATATTAAAGAAGCTACAAATCACTTATGTAGAAACTTGTAAGACCTTTGTCACTCGAAGGTTGATGTTAGCTTTTAGCTTTTGGAATAACGTTTTAACATATGTTGTTAAAAGGCTTGAATATGAATTTTCGAAAATGACTTTTAATGTTTGCGATCGCAAGTTAAAATTACTTGAATATTTCGGATGAAATATTTAAGTTGTCAAACCTACTTAGAGGTGTATTAGATTTGTATCTAACCATTCCTTGACAAAAGAGTGGATTATTTGGTAGAAAACGAGATGATGAATAAGGAAGTGTGTACATGGAGACTCTAGGAGATTTAAGACCATTTTGTGACTATTATGACTTATTGGATTGTGACACTAAAGGCCGTATGTAATAAGGGTATAAATTATAGTGTCAAGATATATATACCTAGATGCATAAGACTTTTAGAATTAAGCATGTAAGAGTATTTAATCATGCATTAACACAATAATCAAAGTAATTAATGTGTAAGACTATATGACATCTAAAAGTTTATTGTGATATGCATATCTAATCCATTATGCATCAAATCAATATAGTGTAAGTGCATAATTAACACATAACTCATGTAAAATGACATGTAAGAAACATGATTATTTTAAACTCAAACATCATGTAAGACATGTTAACATTTAGCATTTAAGAGCATGTATTATTTAGATAAACTAAGATATATTATATCAAAAAAAAGTTTGACAAAGACAAAAACCTTTATAATAAACATGCATTCAATAACCAAGCAAATAATCGTTGATCATCAAGATAATCACGAAGGCATATAATCATATCACATAGGAATAAGTTATCATCTTGAAACTTCAAAACATATATGTGAGATGCTATGAATCTAGGAACATTTAATAGAATCCTAGTTACTACTTGTTTATTTAGTTTAAATTTACCTATCTAAGTGTAGCAAATATAAGATATGTTTTGTTCTCTAATACTCCTAATATGACTCAAACAACCATGTTTTTATGATGGGAGAGCTAGATGATATATTTTACATATAATTCTAATAGAGATGTGTTGAATGCTTAGACAGCGTAAGCAAGATGTTTTAATCTTTTGTTCAAGATCTATAGGTTGTTTGGTTTTGATTACATATTTCTTGAGTTAATGGATGTCTTATATTTAGTCATCTTTCATGTGTAGTTGTGACATATGATATTTGATGTGTTTGGATTTTCAAAAGCCAAGATATGTGCTTATTTGTGACCAAAAAAAATATGTTATATTGAGAGTGTTTTAAGAATGTTCCTTTGCATTTCTTGTAAAATGAATCTCATCAAGATTATTTATCTTAATTGATTTTGTGATGCTTTTCTAAAAAAAATTACTTTTTTTAACGGCGATTTTATTAAAACAAAACTAGCAAGAAGCTAGCAATTACAAAGTAATCAGGTTCGGGTTTTTGAGCCAATCGTTCCAACTGAACGATGCTTTATATCTATACCGACACCAATGAAAAGACATGGAAACTACATCTTCAAAAAACAGTGCCTTCGAAGGAGTTTTAACATCAAACATGAGCTTATTCCTAAACGACCATAAATGCCACCATATGACGTAGAAAATGCCTTCAATCATCAACTTGTGTTTAGAAGAAATCCGCAAGTTTACAAGCTAAGAAATCCATTCTTCATGAGAATCAACCTCAACATAAGGAACATCCTACCAACGCGCGATCATGCAACCAATTTGTCTAACCATACAACATGAAAAGAATAAGTGGCTAGACGTCTCCACCCCATGATCACAAATAGCACACGTAATAGATTCTATATCAATACCTCGACAAGAAATATTAAACCTCGTTGGCAGTGAGTCCGTCTTCACTTTCCAAGCATGCACGTTCACCTTAATGGGCACATATTTTATCCATCGAGTTTTAGATTCAACCTCCGAAAGCAATTTGTCATCAATGACCTTTCTAACCGACGCAACTGAAAAATCACCTGAACTCCCCAAAGCCCAGTTCCATCTATCAGTAGCTTTTCTAAAATTATTATTCTTATCAATGTTGTATACCATAATTAAATAAGTATTTGAATAAATGAATTTTACTTGTTTATGCATTGACACATATTGTGATAGGTTATTTTTCAATTTTAATAGCTTATATTTTACAAAAAATATGTAGTTATCTTGTAACACAACCATTCATGCTATGAGGAAAATAAAATGCATAGGATATATATTATCCTTTATCAATCGTTTAACACGATAAGTGCATGAACTCTTTAAACATAATGTTTCCCAAACATCATGTTATCCTAGGTGAATGAACAAGAGTAACATTCTTATTTGGGAATTTAGCCAAATGTGAATTCGAGCTTTAAGTTGTATGAGCAAAGTTTACATATGTTGTTAGTTTGCTCGTGTTTGGTTTTCAGAAATGACACATTTACCAATTGCATTGCAATGTAAATTGCTTGAATATTTCGGATGAAACATCCAAGTCATCAATCCTAATTCATTGTGTATTTTATGCATGTATTAAACATATAGTCTAATATGTGGAACACAACTATTGGACAAGTAGACTCAACATGGCATCATCAACACACATGTAAATTATGATCCGATGCATATTCTTTTCTTCTAGAAAAGGATGTAATTATTTTCTTATCAATCTAGTGTGATTGAGTATGTAGATTCAAGATGATATCTTTTGTTATATATAGACATAATCTTGAAACTAAACAAATAAGAATCCGATTTCATGTCCATACTCGAAAACTTGTCAATTAGATTCGATAAAGATATCAACCATAATTTAAATAATGAATCGATATATTCTTGAGATCTTTCTTGACCCTGACGAACACTCATTTAAAATAAAATAAATAAATATTTTAATAGTGTGTTTCATTAATCCTACGACTAGAATTAAGTGCGAGAACATTTAAAATGATGAGCTAATTTGTTTCTTAAAGATAGTCATCAATTTTATATGTGAGAAAAATCATTGTGTATCATGCATGATATGCATAGCTTTGACATTTAAAGTGTATACAACTTATCTAGCCATTTTTAAGCATTACTAACAATCTTTAGAAAACAATTACATGTTTATATAGCATTTTCAATTATTTGACTAGAGTAAGTGTTTTAACTTCCGGTGAATGTTAATATGAAGTTTTATACCAAAATGTCATTACAAAAGAAAGAATTTTTCTTACCAAGAAAGTTAAGCTTTCAATTTTATGATTTGCAATAAATCCTAGGTTTATTTTAATTCAAAGATTTATTAGTTATGATTGTGAGTTAGACCAATGTAAGCACGTGCTAAGATCAAAAATATATTTTCTTTTACTTAAATGCTAATGTATTAAAATGATCTTTTATCTTGTTTAACCCATGTTAAAGCAAGATAGTATTATGGCATGATTTCTAGATCTTGGTTAAATCTTTGATTACATGAAGGTGTTTAATATTTTATGGTGACACATTTTACCACTTGAACTAGTGACGTAATAATCGTGCAAGACGATCTTTTTCAATAGATTTGAAAAGCTTAGGTGGCTCTCAATCCTAAGTGAGTTATTATGTTTAATAAGGTTTACAAGATGTTGATGTAACATTTGCAAACAAAGTGATCTTTTCCTATATGCAACGTAAGAACAATTTCATAATCTTAATGCAACAAATCTAGCATAAGTTCTAGTTAGGCATAATCCGGAAAACTAGTTACAAACAAATATTGTACATGGCACATGTGTTTAGATATATAATGAGCTAAATTACAAATAGCAACGATCACTTAATAATATCTATTAATAAAATTAAGACACAAGAAAGTGCACATAATCATATAGCATAGCACATAAAAGTACTTGTCGTCGTTTGTATATTAGATACAACAATGTAAACTTAGCTCGGTTTTGTTTGAAAACGAATTAGTTTCCTCCCCATTTCAAAAAACTAACCAAGTTTATTATTTTTGAAAAGTTAATTACATCATTTTTCAAAGATATACCGAGTAGAAATGTCCGACTTGAAAGGAAAAGATAAAATACAAGTTTTGTTAAAACGAAACTCAACGTTTTGGACAATAAGTAGTATTTTGTATTTTTGACCAACTTAGGTTTCTTTTCAATACTTGGAAGTGTTCTTATATAAAAGTAGACTCAATTATCTTTAAAATGGCGGGTGACACGACTTCTACGGACTTACGGTTGATTTTATATGAATTTTCAAAGTTTAGAAAATCTGCCGAATAGACCCCTGATTGATAAGGGGACCGCCAAGGAGATAAGGGGGCCGCCCATGGAGATAAGGGGGCCGGCATCTGACACTCAGATTCGCCATTTTTTGTACAAAATCATTTAGTGACTTAGCAGAAAGATGTAAAACTTACTGAACTTGATGCCGAACATATAACACTTATCTTAAGCATCATTTTTACTTCAAGCTAGTATACTAAGTGTATTTAACAACAAAACTAATACAAGTTAATCAACAAAACACTTTTCATGTATAATCCCCCTTTATGGGTAATTTGATACATGGATCGTACTCAATTTTTAAAACCATTTGTTTTGAAAATTAGAGCGACGTGACTCCTGATACCAATTGTGGAAATCGTAGAGGGGGTGAATGCGTTTCTATTTAAAAACTTAAAATGTTTCGTATCAAATTATCGATCAAGCATGATACAATATCAAGAGTGCTCGTATTAGTTTTATACCAACTATACATATTTAATCAAATCATATCACAACAATACAAACCAAGGCACAAAGTTCACATCAATCCACCACACAAACATAATCAAAACTATATAAGAAACACGTCATGCAATTATCTATATAATGCAAGTATAAATATAAAGCGATAAATGCGAGTATAAATGTAAAGAGATGAGTAAAAGTAAATGCAAACCAGACATGAAGATTTATAGTGGTTCGGTTACGAAGCTCCTCTTCGTCCTACTCCACTCCCCGAGTACCCAACTCGATAGTTACTTCACTAGTCAAGAAGCTCCCTTTAGGCGGAGAAAACCGTACACAAGTAGCTTACACCAATTTCTGACACAAAGCCAAATGTCGAGTTCTAATCTTAGCTAGAATCAATCTACCACGTAGCTTACACCAATTTCTGACACTAAGCCAAATATCAAGTTCTAATCTTAGCTAGAACCAATCTACCGCATGCTTGTATTTTAAGACCTAAAATACTAACCACCCTTACAAGTATTTACCTCACCTAAATACTATCACGGTCAACCCGATCTAACTATTACAAAAGATTGGAATGCATGGACTCGATCTATACATTGTGAATGTAACATATGTCACGAATGCACTAACAAAACTACATAACTTCGTATCTTGACGATAACGAGAGTTCTTCTCTTGCACTTGGATGGATGGATAATTGAATCACATTTAAACAAACTTATAACAAGTTAAGTGATCAAAGAAAAATGTTTGAAAGAAAGGTTTAGATCTGAGAAAAACTATGTGGAAAAAGTGTGTTAAATATGTGGGAACAATCTACTATTTATAGACAAAGTCAGGAGCAAAAAGACATGGCCGGCCACCTTAATTATTGTCGGCCCCCTTATCTTTACACAGTCGGCCTGCTTATCAATCAGGGGGCGCCTACTGAAAGACGCTCCTTATATTGTCCTTTTGTGGGAAAATGTTTTTTGGGGTAGTTTTTACTGATTTTGGGAGAAAAAACTGAATCAAATATTTATTTTGGATTAAAACATTTTTTATAATTACCAAAATATTTTGTCTAAATATTTTTGTAAAAAGGTTTTGTTACATTTATAAAATGTAAAGTTTAGGACAAAAATTATTTCTTTGATCATCCAATAAATTTAAAGTTTGTTTGTTCACACTTTTAGTGATTTACGTCGAGTGCAAACTTATATTTGTTATTGAAGCAGACTTGAGACGTCGAAAGGTGTTGACGTATGAATGCATTGATGATTTGTGATTACGAGTAACTTGAGCATTTTACATTATATGTTACAAGTTATATGTTACAAGTTATATGTTTGTTATCACCAAAACACAAAGAGAATGTATAGATTAAATATCGTAATATTTGCACTAACAAGATTTCCAAATATGGTATGGCCAAAGAAAGAAAAGTTGATCAAATATTTCAAAAAATTGCCTCCCGTGATAACTTGTGATGTCGCTCTAAACCCGATTCTAAACCGAGGCGGTGTTGAAACTTTAATTAATAACATTGCTTATGATTTGGGTTTGACCGATACGGACAATACTTATGTTTCTCGTCAAGTTGCTCGCTTTAACGCCGCTTTGGACATATGTTTCAAGTGTATTTAAATAAATATGGCTCAAGTGCTTCAAATATTCATTTTATGCATCAAGCGGCGGGTTCGAGTTCTCATGGTTCTAACTCGTCAATGCAAATGTATAATCTTTTCGTAAATGAGAATAGAAAATGAGCTCGAGGTAATACCCCTAGTAGCGAGCTCGAAAGGTATGGAGCATCCGACTTTTTGAGTCGAATGACCATTAAAGAGTTTAATAATTTAGATATCTTAGGTTGGTGGAAAGCACGGGAATCCCGATTTCTGATTCTAGCCGCCATGGCGCGTGACCTACTCTCGGTTCAAGCAAGTACGGTAGCTTCCGAATCCGCCTTCTCGGTATGTGGGAGGGTTATATCACTTCGAAGAACAAAACTCACTCCGACTTCGGTCGAAGTTTGCATTTGTCTCAAAGACCACCTCGATAGCATGGAGCGGATTCAACACATATCACCACTTGAAGGCGAATTGGAACAGGTTGAAGAGAACAAATACACGCGGAAGAAATAGCGATGAACTTGGCCGATTCTATTAACGAAGAGGAATAATTTAAGGAGACGTTATTTATGTTATGTTCTTTTATGTATTTCGTATTTTCGTTTATGTATTTCGTATTTCCGTTTATTTAATCAATAAGACGTTATTGATGTTTAATGTTTAAAATATGTTTAGTGTTTGTGTTTTGTTATATATTTATATAGTTATATACTTATATATAGTTCAAAAAATAAAATACTTCAAGAAATCTACTTAACATACTCATGTATTTATCCCAATGTAAAAAAAAATATAACTCAAACCGGTTTACCGAATCTGTTTAAGTCAAACCGGTTCGTACCGGTTCAATATTTTCGATGGAAAACCGATTCGTAAACCAGTTGACTAGAACCGGTTCATTTTTTAACCTGAAATGTTCACCACTAGCATAGGTGACACTAACTTGCAAGTTAGTGCATCTTGTGATCTTATATATTAAAGTAAGATTAACCCCAATCCCTAATTAGTACTAATATGTCTGTAAAACCCTAATTCATATCATACATATTTTTCACGGCCGTATAATTTTCTTTTGTTCAGCCATACATACATCTCAAGTTTTTAGGTGTAGTTATTTTTTGAGACGGAGTGAGTAGTTATTTTTTGGAATAGTTGTTTTGGATGTTGACATTCCAGGTCTGTCACATGGGGGTGTGTGTGTATGTGTTGGGGGGGGTGTTAGATGGATTCGTGTGGTACTGCTCTATTTATTGAAGTCTCAGCATGCGTGATAATGTTTGGTGGCAGTTTCTGGCCGTAATCGTGTTTCATATAGTTGATATTAAAATTTAGTGAAATGAAGTACACAGCACTTAATTAGAAGGCGATATGTTTTAGCGGATGAAGCACCACAAATGTTGTGAGAGAAATATTTTACTTTGTTGATAGGAATTTCGTGCCAAAAGAAAACCACTGCTAGTATAATAGACTTGAAGCAGAACGTACTCATGGCTTGGAGAAATTTATCATCCGTTAAGAGATTTATTACTCTTTTGATCAGCAGTAGTCTGATACCGTAGAGAATTCAAAAGATCTGCTCTAATGAATATTGCAAGAATAGCCCTTTATAGTTGCATCCGACTTTTTACATCCTGTTTAATGTACTGCACGGCGCTCCTGTGTTTGGTCTGTTTTATGCTCTGGTACGGTATGCATTACTGTCATCAATAGATTTGTTGTACGGCTGAGTCTCTTAGTATATATGTTCGCCTTAGATTTTGAAAAGTTTAAGTAGACTAAAAGCAGATAGCGTGTTAAGGGATTTACTTATTACATGCAAGGCTATATATAACTGACACTATCATCTTGGTTTCTAAACAAGGTCTGTTAGAGTAATTAATTGGTATGTTAAGATTTGACGATTTTAGACACTTAATGTGATCGAGGTAACTCTGAGTGGTTGTTGTTGTTATTTTATTGGGGATTGTGAATGTACTAACATTGTTGTCATATCCATTGAATTTATGTGATCTAATCTGATTTCGGGTTAGCATCAGCTTGGGTATTTATTTTATTCTTGTTCTGCTTTTGCAGCAGATGCGGATATACATTGACACCTACGATTTGACGACCATAGAGTTGGATGTTGAAAGCTTTGACACCTTAGGCGATGTGAAAGCCAAGATCTGTGACGAGGAAGGCATTCCTACCGACCAGCAACTGCTGATCGCTGGAGTTGGTGACCATGACGATGACCGTACCCTTGCCTCTTATAACATTTGTTGGGATTCCAGGTTCGTACTTGCACCTAAATTCGGGGCATATATGACGATACTTATCAAAACTGTTAATGGAGTGAACATCCCTATACAAGTCAAAAGCTCTGACACTGTCAATAAGGTGAAAGCCCTGATCCAGGATAAGGTAGCTACTCCTTCTGACCAGCAGATACTATTTTTCCATGAAAAGGAACTTCATGATGCCAATTTGTTGAAGCATTATTCCGCTGGGTTGGTCTTGATGGCCCTCACGTGCCATCCATCCTTATCCCAAGCATGAAGCGTGCTACAAACATAAAAGAACCGGTTAGAAGGAGCCCCGAGGCTGAAGCCCCGGGAACCACCCTCCGACGGTCAAGTCAGAACTCTACTAGAGAGATTATGCATTATATAAGTAGAGAGAGAAAGTAGAGAGAGAGATGAGATAGTGTGTGTTTTACACCTACCAAATGTGAAGGTGGTGTATTAATATAGTGCCATAACACGTATAGATTGACGTCACCATTGGGGAACAGATCCCTTAAATCGTGGGAGCTATCCCTTAAAATTGGCGTGGCAGGTACACATGCGCACTTACCTGGTAGTAATGCAGTTGTGCCTCCAATCCTTACCGTGCGTCCATCCGGGGCCGTCATCCAACGCCCGTCCAGTACCAGGGTCGTCCATCCAGACGTGTCGTCCATCCAGGACCGTCCATCCAGGCGTGCCGTCCATCCGGGGCCGTCCATCCTAGGCCGTCCATCCAATCATCCAACTTAGTGCAATCTACCAAGTGGCCCATAAACTGGTGTTCCTTTAGACGGATTATGTCTATCAGACCACATACGTTATCAGTACCCTTGACTCCTACTTTATCTGTTGGGATTCTACCCTCACACTAATGTCTAATTCACGGGAACAGGTGAAAATATTGGTCAAGAATGGAGAAAAGAGCATCCGGCTGGAATGCGAAAGATCCAACACTATCAGCAGTTTAAAAGCCAAGATTCAGGAAGAGGAAGGTATTCCCTCTGACCAGCAGATACTGATTTTAGATGGTAATGAGCTCGGTAACCAGCGAACTCTTGCTCACTACAACATTTACGATAAAGGCACCCTCCATCTTAGGTTTAGGAACTCTGCACGGATTAATATAATCGTCAAGACGATAACGGGAGAGGCCATGACTTTATCCGTTTTACGCTCCAACACAATAGGGATAGTGAAAACCAAGATTCAACGCTTGACAGGTATTCCTGCAGACCAACAAGAGCTGCTGAACTCAAATGCAATGAAGCTCGATGATGGAAGTACAGTTGCCAACTCCAACATCTATCAAGGATCCACCCTCACACTTGAGCCTAAATTGGGGGTGCAAATGAATATATATATCAACACCTTCACCGGAAACACTCCCTTTGCAAGTGAATAGCTCAAACACCATCAACGAAGTGAAAGCGATGATCCACGATATAGAGGGTGTTCCCCCACACCAGCAGATATTGATCTTCAACGGATATGAGGTCAATAGCAGCTTTTGGCACAATTACCATGATACCCCTTGCCGACTTCTCCATCCCATGGAACGCCACCCTCTATCTGGTGCTTAAGGGAAACATGCAAAATTTTCTCAACGCGTTTAACGAGAAAACAATTCCACTGAATGTTCAAAGCTCCAGCAACGTGAAAGCCGAGATTCAAGACAAGGAAGGAGATCCTTCACACCAGCAAGAGCTTATCTTGAAGGGAATGCATCTCGATAACATTCGTACGATCAACGGCTACTATATCTATAAGCATGCGTGCCTCGATTATGAGCTTGTATGCTGGCAAGGGACGAAGATGCTCAACAAGGAAGGTATACATTCCCCTAATGAGTGTGCTTGTTAATTTATAGAGGGGACATTTTGTTGTAGATCCTTGTATCTCCTTTCTACATGATTACATTATTACAGTAAGCATTTTTTTTAATGTGTGAAATTGAATTGGTGTGCATTTTATCTCATCTATGTTCTTATGATACATACATACACTTGCATTTCTTTTCTGCATTATTACCTTTTTATCATTATCATTATTGTTCTAGAGCCAACATGATGACAATATTAGGCTTCTTACAAAGATTTCCTGTAACAGACATGGCGCCACTTCTCGAATTTCTATCATGATCACATCATATTATATTCATTTTTATTACCTTAGGGTGTAACCAAGTCGCACATTCATCTCCTGTGAATTTGCATAGGATGCGCAGACTGAGTTGTTGGCTTAGTGGACTATAAATTTTTTCCAATTGAGAAGTATTGAAGATTTTTACATCCATCTCAACTGTGAACTCAAAATAATATGTTGGGGAGGAGGTGTTAAGAGCTTTAGGCATGGCTGTTCGAATTACATGTTAGCTACTTTTTAGAAAGCTTGAAATTACCCATCTCCTGCTATTTCTTAACTTTAGATCTCAAGCCTGCTGAAATCCTTACATTCGGTGCAGATAAGTGGCACTGTCTTCAGCCTCTTGCTAGGTGTATCAGATTTTTGTGTTTAACATCTCCCCATTGAAGAAAAAGGAAACTGTGGAAACGTCGCACTTTCGCACATTCACAAATCGAACATGAAGTTGTCATTTGTTACGCCATTTTGGGTTGAAAAAAGAGATTTGTTATCACATATGCCTTCCGAAACCCTACCTGTCTCTACAGGGCACGCATTGTTAGAGTTGACAAGGGTCATTTTTGACAATGGACTCAAAACATGTAGATTAAGCGATGGGTCTGTCTCCTTTTTTAGCACGCCATTTGTGGTTTAGCCATTTGATTTGAGTCGTTTTCTCCATTTACCCATTTGCATCTCAAACACCATTAGGAAAAGAAGAAGAAAAAAAACCCACCTCAACGAGTATTTCATTTCATTATACGTAGAAACATAAACAACAAGGTAATCATCCAGTTTTAGAAACTAAACCTTACGAACAGGAAAGCATGCATTTTTAAAAATTAAAACTTCCAACAGAAAAGCAGTAGCAACCAGTTTCGAAATCAACCTCTTCATCATCCCTGACTTTCAAACACCCAACAAACCACGAAGAATAGACCCAACACTAAAAACACTTCCTTCAGTTCATATATACACCCTGCATGATCGTCTTTTCCAAGTTCAAGATCTTAAGCATTCACAGTTCCACTTGTTTTAAGAGGCCTTTTCCAGATCTGCATCAGCTTCCAACACAAACTAATTAGTAATCCTATATATAAATGATGCTGATAACATATGTTCATTCTGTATCAAACCGCACTTGCAACAGGCCTTAGGAGCCAGATTTGTTCCACAAAAATGAAGCCGTGACGCCTGAGCTTTACAGCACCACAAGGCTATTCTAGTTTCTTAACTTTTGGTTTATGTATATATGAAGTAATTTACTAACATGGGGTTTCCTATAATCGAAATGTTCATTCCATGGTTAATGGCTTTGTCTTCTCATAGCACTTGTGTACGTACAAACACAATCATTTTTAGTCTTAGTGTACGTGTGGAGTGTGAAGTTTTAAGTCTTTATATACTTGCAGTAGAAACCAGAAACTTGAGACGGCATGGCCAGACAAAAATTTGTAGTCAGACTTATTCTCATCCAACTCATAACCCAAAGAAGATTTGACAGATCATCATAACCACAATAATTCTCTAGTGAACTACCACTAACTCTACTTCTGTTAGACACAGTTCAGGTATAGAAAGAGACCATTTCATGAAATTAGAGACATAGGATTGGTTTAAATCACCACAGAGACCATTTTTATCGAAATAAAGACACCAAACTTAGTACCATTTGACCAGAGAAACAAATTTATCAGCTAATGACATTCTCATGTGACTTCACTAACCAACAACCAAAAACGACACAGTTTTAATTTATCCTTGTTGGATACCAAGCCTAATTCAAGTTGAATTTGTCCCACAACGGTTGATATAAGTATAGAGCTTTGCTGTCACAGCTTTTCTTTCGGGTCAAAAGGGGGTGTTTGGGATTGCTAATACGAACCTGTTTATCGGCTTAAAAAGTAAGCACGTATCAAGTTGCTTATTTTTAAGTGCTTACTTCAACTATAATATAAAATAGGCAGTTCTACAGTTTTACCCAAACACTCAAAACTAGTTATGGTTCAAAAAAATAAGCAGGTAATCACTTGAATAAGCAATACCAAACACCCTCTAATTCTTTATCAGGTTGCTTTACCTATCAGTATTATAAGAGTAGCAAATATTGTGTCAAGGTTAGAAATATGTATCCTAGCTAGTAGTTTGTACTACATTGTCGTGGTCCACGTTCAACTACTTAATTCACTAAGGCCGGAGTGGGAGGTCGACCCAGTCGGTCGACCGACTCACGACCGGTGACCGACTCACGACCGGATCGCCACCACTGTAAGCCAAAAGTCGCTATGGGTCGCCAAGTGATAAGGGTCGTATATGTGACCAACATTGTATGTTGGTCACTTGGTTGTTTATGTGTGTAATTATATAAAATGTATTTTTGTGGGGTATGTTTTTTGTAACATCAGTCGGCGTGCCTAAAAGGTCGCATGTAGGTGGCTGGAAAGAGTGGGTAGCCTAAAAAAACGCATACTACAAAATAGTGCAAAGACAACTAACTAACCGGTCTGTTTATCCGAGGCATCGGGCTCCTCCTCCGGAACCGGAAACAACCCTCCGCCATTCCCATCATGACCAACTCTCGAAGGCGAACCAACCTCCCCATCAGGAAACCTAACAACGACAACCGGACAAACACAATGATGCACACAATAATCACTAACACTCCCCAACTTCTTCCCCAACAGCCCCTCCTTAGCCGTAAAGCCTCGTTTCGCAGTACCAAAGCCTCTGCTCCCCATAATAACAACACTTAAACCTAACCTCTCAACTTCTAAACACAGTCTCTCTTTCATATCATGATCTTTCACTATATGTATCCTAAACTCTGTATTCCCATCCGCTAACGGTTTCGCTATCTCGTTTGCTTTCGCAGACGTAAAACTGTCGATATCAAAAGGCTTTTCCTCTTCGGAAGAAGGTGGGCCCCAGTCAGCTCCGTATAAAGCGGAAGTTGGTTGGACGTGGAGGAGGATGACTGAGTCGTCAGGGCGTAAGTAGTGTTGTACGGCCCATTGTACGGCGTATGCGCTCTCATCGCTCAGGTCTACTGCTATGGCGACTTTGCGTTGGGGTGTTAGTGATGGTGACGGTAATGACATTGTGTGGGAAGATGAGGGAGTTGTTTGGAAATTTGTGATAGTTAAGGGGTTTGAGTGTAATTAATGACGTGTGTGTATTGTGTAAGATGTTGGTGTTGAATAAGTACGAAGTACAAGGAAAGAGGGGACATAAATATATGATTAGAGAAAATTTCTGTCTAGGACTTACGTACACCTCATTTAGCGTGTTTAGCCGACGGTTGACTCCATCTCTCATTATGGTTATGCTCTACTGCTTTACCGCTCTATTCTTTTAGATGATCAACAAGTGCACTTTTTATTGGCTCACAAATCAAGGTTTTCAATATCAGGATCTTACCTATGATTGTTTTCATCTTTCAAGATCGAGATCGTAAAATCGGATCAGAATTGTAAGTCCTACTATAAGTGTCATTTCTTAATAGTTTTTTGTAATATTATAACAAATCTACAAATTATTATATATCAAAATACAAAATTATATAATTTGTTTTTATAGAAAATTGTATATTAAATTATAATTATAAAATGTTTAAGAAGATTAACTTTTGTTTTTTAAAATCTATTGAAACACATCCCATAATCATAGTTTTTTAGTTTGTGGATCGCGAAAAGTAATCGGATCGTAGTAACGATCTTAAGTATCTTAATGGTCAAATGATCGGATCCTATAAGATCTTAAGCATGCAAAGATCATATGTAGGATCCGGATCGTTTTTGCTTTGCAGTATCGTAAAATCGTAAGATCCTAATATCAGGATCGGGATCCTAACAACCATGTCACAAATCAGTGAGTTGGCCCACCACTTTATATAAGATTACCAAAATACCCTCGTTGTTTTCTACTTTATCTTTTCACCTAATATTATACTCTCTTCCTGACCAAAAGGAAATTACTTCTTTTATATCTTGGACAACCATTATGCTATGCAAATGTTCAATTTAGACTCAATATATGTCATAAGCACCCAATGAACCAATCTAGCCACTCGTTATTTCATAACAAAAATAAAAAAAACCATCATTTTTTCTACCTCGTTTTAAAATAAATATCTCATACACTGTTAATTCGATACGCATAACATAACTATCAATCGCGAACGATAATTAATTTATCTTCTATAGATGGCGACACCTATGTACTTTCTAACTAACCTTTTTTTTTATGATTTTATGAAGTCATATACGATTTTATGAAATCATAATAAATTCGATATACCAAATCATAATATGATTCGTCATACGAATCATATATGATTTTCGCAATTCGTGACTGAAACAAAATTGAAAAAAAGTTTTACGATACACAAATCATATATTATTTTATGAAATCATATATGATTTAGAAATCATATATGATTCGTTATACGAATCATATATGATTTTCGCAATTCGTGACTGAAAACAAAATGAAAAAAAGGTTCGTATAGAATTCACAAAAACAAATATGATTTCATGAAATCATATATGACTCGTTAAACACATATTCGTTATATCGAATCATATATGTATTTACGCATTCGTGACATGAAAAAAAAAATGAAAAAAAAGTTCCTCGAAGTATATCGTGTCACCCCGTCCAACCTAAAAGATCAAAAAAATACTCGTCGCTATGGTGTATTTTTTGTCGGTGAAAGCTTGTGTCAACTGGATATCTACTTTGGTCCAGTATATGAATTGACGACTCAATCAGTCAGAAAGTAACTAACTGGTTCACTCTTACCGTGTTGTCTGCTTTGAGATGTTCCAGTAATGAGAACAAGCAAGTATGGTGAATCTAATGCAATCGCGTTAGAGGATCTAAAACTTTGAGCTGGAAACCCTGTCAAGGTGGTTCTTCTAAATTGAACCTACCTGATCACAGGTACAGTATCTTATACTGTAAAATGGTCCTTATGGAACTGGAGGTTAACGCAACTGAACTTAAGACGAATGACAAAGCCATATTCGTCTATACCTGCTGTTTATCACTAACATTATTTTTCAGGTATAAGTGACGGCGTTACAACCTCATTCCAGCTGAGTCAAGATTCAAGACCTCATGCTCAATCGACAAAGATAAATACATGATGAAAGCTCAAGTACAAACGTAAATGTCTTCCGCTATCTCTGATGCACAAGCACTTCCTCAACGGAACATTATCTATAAGATTACCAAGCAATAACAAAGATACATCTTACAAGTAGATCAAGTACTACTTCATCCATTATGTGGTACAAGTAATCATGTCAAAGAAAATGTTGAGGGAGATTGCTAGCAAGCTTTCAAGATCCTGGGCATGAGGGTGTCGACACAAGATCGCAATGAGGCGAAAAGATTCAAGGATAAGGATTTAAAGATCTTAAGAGTCAAGATAACTTCAAGGCTAAAGACCAAGATATCATGATTTCATTAAAAGATATCAAGTCAAAGATCAAGACCCAAGATCATAAGTCTGCAAAAAGAATGTCAAGAGAATTCCCAAGAACACAAGGCTCCAAGTGATCCTCAAGTCGATGACCACCCCTTAGGGGGAGATTGTTAGTCGCATTTTTATGTAAAGTGATGGTCATCATATATTCCCGAGCCTTGTATAGAAAAATGTAGTTTCCGGGAATTCATTTAAGCTAATCGAGCCTAGTTACGGGCTTTAAAGCCCATTAGATATCAAGCCCGGCCTTGGAAGCCCATTTAGACACAAGGCCGGCCCAATGTTTACACTATATAAGCCCTCTCCTCGTGTGGAGAGGGTGTTGCTTGTTGTCAATTCCCATTTTTCTTTCTAAAGTGCAAGTAACTTTTTCTTTCCTTTTTCCTTTTTCTCTTTATCTCATTTCGTCTTTCTCTCTTTCTTCTCTTTGATTTTCGTGTGTGATGGTGTAAAGTGATAAGGTAACACCAAAGTATCCCGAAACATAAAGGATAATCCAGAGTATCTTTTTTTTTTAAAAACAAAAAAAAACAAAAAATAATAAACAAACAATAAAAAACAACTTTAACACTTTTGCTATGCCTTCACTTTTTTTTAATCAATCCCAATCTCCAATAGTGTTCTGGGTCTCAACCTCGTCTTTTGATGAATCACTCTCATCAACTACTTCACGTGAATCAACTTCTTTAATTTCATTTTTTTGTCTATTGCCTTGGTGACGGAAGAGGTGAATGGAGCAGCAAAAGAGTTTTGTTTTTTGTTTTTTTAAGGGATAGGTGGTATATTGAGGAGAGAGTTAGGGTTTGACGGGGTGGTTTAGGGGAGGCGGCTCAACATAGCCACCTAGGTCTGAGGATCAGACCCGCTCCGATACCATGTTGGACAATAAAAACCCTGTAGGTATAACTTTATTATTGATCACTATTTATAAAGTACAAATGCAACCCTAACCCTAATAACCTAATGGACCCTAAACCCACAAACGGGCTTGGGCTTATTTCTTCGCTTGGACAATGAAAACCCCGTAGGTATAACTTTATTATTGATCACTATTTATAAAGTACAAATGCAACCCTAATCCTAATAACCTAATGGACCCTAAACCTACAAACGGGCTTGGGCTTATTTATTCGCTAATACTAACAATAATTGTGCAACTAGCCAATGATATAGCTTTTATATCATGGTTGACATTATAGTAGAGAATCTATTGTTATCACTCCTATCAGGCTGTTGGTTTCCAATTCTTTAAAAAATAGATAATGATACAGTGTAACGTGTAAGTTCTTGGAAATTTATCAGAAAAGTTTTAAGTTTCAAATTCTAAGTTAATCTGCAGAAAGGTTTATAGAAACTAACGGGCATGGCTATCTTACATCCGTAAACCACTTTTGCATGAAATGCTTGTATATCCTGACTATTTCATTACAACAATGCACATGAACTGATATATTGACTAAAGGTAGCTTTATATCCTTAGGACAAACTCTTGTCTCGGCCAATGAAGCTTTTGAGCTAGGATTCTTCAATCCAGGTAATTCCACTAACCGATATATTGGTGTATGGTACAAAAATATTATTGTAAGGAAAGTTATATGGGTCGCAAACAAAGAAAATCCACTCTTAGTTTCTGACACCAATTGTACTCTAATTATTGACAATGAAGGGAACCTGAGAATCCTAAACGGTGAGCGTCAACAAAAGTTAGGGTCCAGTTCAGTGCCAGATTTGATATAGGGCCATGTGGGCAATAGCCCAAGGCAACATAAAGGGGAGGGCCAACATTTTATTAGTATAAGTTACATTAGTGTAGGTTCAATTTGTAAGCCCATGTACATTTATACATTCAAGCCCATAGTACTAGAGTGGAAGTTTAATTTTTATGTAATATGAAACAGATTCCCATATTTATGTGACGTGATTTTAGGAGGTTTCCAAATTCAAAAAGTCAATCCATTTAAAAAAAACAGACGTGATTGATTGTGGGAATTTAAGTTACCAAATTGTGAAATTGACAAGGTCATATATAATCCATTTGAAAGAAAAAAAACAACGTATACAACATTCTTGCAGTGGTTATCATTCGACCAAATCAAACTATCAAGATCAAGACAATTGAAATATTGAATCGTATATTGTTCTCTATTCTCTAGTCATGAATTTCTTCATCATCATCACATGAACTAACCAGGTGATATTATTCCTTAATTCATTTTATACGTATTTATTTTTTTATTTTCATTATCTTGCACTTGTATTATATAATTTACGTTAGAACTTAGAAACTGTCATGTTGCGTCGTTCACAACCATCGGGTGCCTAAAATAGAAAACGAAAGAAAAAATAAGAAGAATCTAATAAAGCTCAATTTGGATCTTTAGAACCGTTTGTTGTTAGGCAAAAAAAATAGTAATAATGATAAAGAAAATGTTGAAAATCTTATAAACAATGAAAATTCAAAAAATAACCCTGTTTATGTTAATGAAATTAATGATGTAGATGTTAATGAAATTGACGATGTTGATGCTAATGAAATTGACGATATTGATGTAAATGAAGATCATGCTGAAAAAGTTAATGAAAGTCTACCTAAAGTTAATTATAATATTTTTGATGTGAGAGTTTGGGATGGTTTACGTTCAAACATGAAAGACGAACTTGTAAGCAAATGGCCTATTAGAACAACTAATTTGGATTATCCAAAAGATAAAATAGGTAGACACTTTTCTAATGAATTTTATGCACGTAAGCTACGAAACGGCGATTCTATTGATAGAAAATGGTTGGTTTACTCCAAAGAGCTCAATAAGGTTTTTTGCTTTTGTTGTAAGTTATTTAAAACTGCGATATCTAAAAGTCAATTATCAAATGTAGGAACAAATGATTAGAAACATCTTAGTATAGCTTTAAAGAATCATGAAAATAGTTCTGAGCATATGGTTAACTTTAGAACTTGTTCTGAGTTGCGGATAAGGTTAAATAAGAATCAAACAATTGATAAAGATTTACAAGAACTTATAAAAAAAGATACTGAACATTGGAAAGAAGTCTTAATTAGAATAATTGTTGTTGTCAAATGTTTGGCCGAATATGACATAGCTTTTCGTGGAACAAATGAAAAACTTTATATAAAGTCTAATGGAAACTTTTTGGGCATAATTCAAATGATCGCTGAAATCGATCCTATCATGAAAGAACATTTTCGTAGAATTCTAGACAAAGAAACTCATTTTCATTATCTAAGTCATTCAATTCAAAATGAATTAATTAAAATGTTAGCATCTGATGTAAAAAATGCAATAATTAGAAAAATTAAAGAGGCAAAATACTATTCAAGGTGTCCAAGAACAAATGACTTTAATTATTAGATGTGTTGATGTGTCGTGTTCTCCTATAAAAGTAGAAGAGTTTTTTTAATGTTTTTGGTCGTAGAGGATACACCAGGATTAGGTCTTTTCAATGTGCTACAAGATGTTTTAAAATCTCTTAATCTAGATATTAAATATATTAGAGGACAAGGGTACGATAATGGATCTAATATGAAAGGAAAACATCAAGGTGTCCAAAAAAGATTGCTTGATATAAACCCAAGAGCTTTCTATATGTCATGTGGGTGTCATTGTCTTAACCTAGTATTATGTGATATGGCAAATTCTTGTCATAAAGCAAAAACCTTTTTTGGAACTTGTCAAACTATATATATTGTTTTCTCTAGTTCTACCAAACGGTGGAGTGTTTTACTTGAACATATTGATGAATTGACGTTAAAATCATTGTGTGCGACTAGATGGGAAAGTCATATAGAGAGTGTTAAAGCTATAAAAACACAAGCTCCCCAAATAAAAAAAAGCTTTATTAAAATTATCTAAAGTAAGTGATGATGGACTAGTGTGTAGAAATGCCGAATCATTGGTAAATGGTGAATTGTCAAGTTTTGAATTTGTTCTAAGTTTGGTTATTTGGTATGATATTTTATATAAAATTAATTTAGTTAGTAAGAAGTTGCAGTCTAAGGATATGCTTCTTGATGTCTCATTAAAAAACTTAAAAGGATTGGTTAGATATTTGGAAATTTATAGGGAAAGTGGATTAGACAATGCTATTAGTGAAGCTAAACAAATTGCAGAAACCCTTGATATTGAGCCAGCGTTTACTATTAAACGTGCTCCTTGTAGAAAAAAACAATTCGATGAGATTCTGAATACTGAAAAAGAACAACAATCTGCTAAAGAACAATTCTGAACTGGTTATTTTCTTGTCTTAGTTGATATAGCTCTAGTACAATTAAATAGTAGATTCAAACAAATGAGGTATTTTGAATCAATTTTTGGTTTCATGTTTGATGCATCAAAGTTAGCTTATTTGGATGATGCCAACTTGAAAGAATGTTGTTTAAATCTTGAATCTCCTTTAACAAATGATGAAGATTGTGATATAGATGGTAAAGACTTGTTTATTGAGTTACAAATTTTTCAGGAGATGTTGCCTAAAGGAGCATATGATGGAGAAAGACCTTGGTCATCTATTGAAATCATGGAGTTTACAAAGAAGATAGATATGTTTCCAAATGTTTTACTTGCATGCAAGATTTTATTAACCATACCAGTTATGGTTGCATCGGCTGAAATGAGTTTTTCAAAATTAAAGATACTGAAGTCTTATTTAAGGAGTACAATGAGTCAAGAGAGGCTCAATGGGTTGGCTAATGTTATGTAAATACACATACTCACCTGTGAATTGGTAGTATAATATGTTATAAATATATATGAGGAAGCAATAAACATCTGCCCAGTGGTCTAGTGGTAGAATAGTACCCTGCCACTGTACAGACCCGGGTTCGATTCCCGGCTGGTGCATTTCAAATTGCTATGAAGACATCAGCGCTCAATGTGATGTTGGGTCATCACAATCATTTCGATTCTTTGAATAATAAAAAGCGCTTCTGAGCAATTATTTTTGCTTCTTTTTACCGTGCAACATCGTAAAACATGACTTCGAATTTTTACCTAAAGAATACCGACAGTAAGGTAGTAATATACGGAGTAATAAGTAAGGAACGAGTATTAGTCAGTTAGAAATTCGAGGAACAAGTGTCATGTTTTGGTCCATAAAATATTTGTTAGGAACTATTAGAGAAAGTATCGCTATCAGTCTCTAACTGTTTAAAAATGATATGATCTCACTATGTGTAAGTTCTTGGAAGTTCTAACACGCCTTAATCTGCAGAAGGGTCTTTAGAAACTAATGGGTTCGGCTATCGGCTTCTGTAAACATACTCGTATATAGTTGCGCCTTTCTTATGTCAATGAAAACGATTTACCTCATTAATAACTACTAAGGATCAGCAATGTGCCTTCTGGGAGATCATCGAAGTTATGTTTTGACTCAACCAGCATGGATTCATGGTACAATTTCATACCATCATTTGAGAGTATAAGCTGAATGTCGATGGTTCCTAATCATAATTTCAAGGAAGTTGCACCATCATTTAATAAATAAAAAAGTTCTACGTAACCTAACATTATTATTAATCTACAATTCCCTAATGAAACTTAACATACTTTAACTTTCATCAGGTTGACTTAATGTGGTTTTGACTGAATCTATATGTAATTTAACCTACTAAAGGGTAGTATGACCAAAATCAATTATTTTAAGCAGTGATTAACATCAAAGTAGAGAAACTTTAGCTATCAGGGGGGTTAGCTTTCGGATTTTTTTATAAGATATGATATCATTATTTGTAAATATTAGGAACTGGATCAGAAAAGTCAAAGTAAAAAACCACAATACTGAATGAGCACAAAGGGAATGCACTTCATATTCTAAATTATACTAGCAAGATACGACTTGGTCATATATTGAAATTTCAAATATCATGCTGGACTGGAGGAAACTGAAGGATCCGTATAAATATTCCAAATCCAAAAAATAAATTTCACCTACAGTGTAACATCCGCCAATTTTTGAAATTTTAAATGACTATCTTACCCTTTGACTTTTTGGGTCTGACTTGACTTTTTGACTTTTGATCTTTTATTACCACAAAAAAAATAATTACCGCGTAACCGGTAATGTTTGGGAACATATTTAAATAATAAATCATAATTATTATTACATATCTCTCATGTGCAAATTTATTTTTCCAACTTGTTTGACTTGAAAACGAGAAGATATCTCGCAAATTGTGGAAAACCACACACAACGCGTACCAATACGAAAATAATTAAATTATATTTATTTATTACTTTTCATTAAATAAAAATATTTTATAAATTATTTAACATGTCATTTAAAAACGTTTGTTAAAAAAATGCAAATACTCAATTTAAAGTTTACATTATTTTACGGACATATTTTAGAACTCTACATATTTAATTTTTATATGTTACGAAAAACATTTATGTTTCGTAATAAACTACACTTTTACATGCATGGATATACCATCACCTTTCTATACTTAAACAAATACCCGCCACTATAACTAATACTCAAAAATATTACAAACTTATACACAATATACATTCTAGCCGTGTATATGCATCACAAACTCATACACATTCCAAATTAATTCATCTACAATCTCACTAACTATTAAATTAGATTATGTTTTATCCATGGGTTAAACTTAAAGAATGTGTACTAGACTAAACCACCAAAAACTTATCATATTGTCCCCACACATGTGTGTGTGTGTTCGGCTTGGATTAAGGAGACAGGAAAAGCAAGACCAAACAATGTCATTGTTGTATCACATCAACCTTACACATAAACATGCTTCTTACACTCCTAGGTATTAGACAATTCATAAAAATAGTACCCAAAAGAGCTAGTAAACCGTCCATCCCTAAAAACCATTTGATGGTTTGATTTAAAATGGTTTTTACAAGTATTAGGCAATATGTATAAGCCTTAGTACAAGACTAGCACACACACTCTTGTTTTTTTTCTTCCTTGGTTCTTCCATGGTCCACGTTCACACCTAGCAGAAACAAGTAACAAGTTCATGCATCCCTTGTTTTTTTCTTGGTTTCGCACCAGTAGACAAGCAAATACGAACACAATCTCCAAGTTTTTAACAAAAATCATGACCTTCATATCTCATAAAACCTTAATACCCTAACCCTAATTCATTCTCTTTTCCCCTTGATTTCACAGGGAGCAACAAACACAAACTCGTATTCCTTCCTGGTTTCCTAGTGCCGACGCAGGTTCTACTCACAATACCTTGCCCTCTTAATCGAGTTTGACACCACTGGAAGAGCAACACCATCACCTTCATCAATACATAAAACCCTAACACAAGAAACCCTAGAAGTCGTCTCATTGGGTTCTTCTTAAAACCACGAAAGAAAACACGAACCCAACTCACTTTTTGGTCACACCCAACAGCAAGTAAAACCACTACGTTTCGTCTCGTTTGGTTCATGAAGATCACTCAAGATGCTAGGGTTTCGTAACCCTTATGACAATTCATGTCTTGTTCATCCAAACTAAACGCACCTCTTTTCCTCCTTTCTCTTAGTCGCGTCCGCAACAACAAAACCCACTCGGTCTTCTCTCTTTGGGCTCGGCTGGAAGGACACAAGTACAAGGGATGCACAACCTTTGGTTGTTAGCATTTGGTTGTTTCGGTTCTAGCTTACGACGCACGCAAACAAGCTCAAGAGAGACTCTCATATTGTGACGTTCAAGCTAGAGTAAACAGGGTGGTGATTGGAGCTTGTTTCGACGATGTTCGTACTCATGCATGTTTGAGTTGTCCTTGCTCGCGAGCATGCAAAACGCATGGAAACATATAGTTTCATTGCGGTCGCCTTCTCTGACGAAGTTCGTTTTTAGCACGTGGGTTGTACAGATCTCCGACAAGGCCATGGTTGATTCATCGGAGAGATGCGTTTTTTTTCTTCCAACGGAGTGGGTTTCTAAGTTTTGGTTCCCATCTCCTTAAGCAACATTAAGGTAATGAATATTAGCTAGTATTTGGTTAGTTAGAGGGTTAAGAGCTAGCATAGTATGTAATATCGTCATCGAAACAAAATCATCGGCAATGGAAAACGTTTTTTGGGATGAAGAGGTTTAAAAGGACTACATAAATGATTTAATTAATAACTTGTAAATAATATAAAATGAAGGGATGGGACAGTAAGGAAAGCACACGCATGTGCTCTATGAAAATGTTACCATTTGAATAAATTTACAAAATTTATCCCCCAAGTTTTAGTATTTGGCAAGAAGAGCGCTTCAACTTTGATAAATAATTATATAGGTTGTTTATTTAAGAGGTGATATTAACTTTCTAAAGATGGCTTATGCATTGTCTCCTTATTATTTTTACTCGGCCTTACGACGCTCATTTCTCGTTATCTTTTCTCGGTCTCTAGACGTTTATATCTCGCTATCTATTATCATACTCCATCAAGGTGAGTTTATAGCCCCTCTTTCACTTGTTTTACATTACTTTACAAATCTCGGGAGAGAATACATGCTCATTACAACTTGTTTACATACTTGTTTACATACTCATGTTTATACTCAATTACAAACTCGGTTACTTGATTTATATCACACTCTTTCTACTTATGAATTTAAGTATTTAAAGTTGTTTACGAATACAATGGTTATTTCTTCATTGGACACAAGTATTTTCTGTTATTCTCTCCTGTTTACGTGTTGCCTAAGTAGCGATTAGACCACTCAATGCCCGAATTATCATGAACTGTCAATTTCTTGACCGGAGAACCGGTTGAGGGAGCGCGAATGTTATAAATAGATCTATTGGGACTAATTATCCCAATCCGGGTGAGTTGCTCTCACTGGTGTCACGGAGTGAACCAACGGATATATACCATGTCGAATCACATTGGGTGTCTTGGTCAGACACCGGTAGGGCAGAATACAATTGGCATATTATATGCTACACAAATTAGCTTCAGTGTCATGAGCTTAGCGCAACAGTAGATACATTTTATGTGATACTGTATTTGTTATAGTAGTCATACATTTTAGAAATCTTGTGGTCCACACTACTTTGTTGAACATTACTCGTTATTAAACATTTTTCATTATACTGCGGTGAAGCAGTAGACACTATACTCTTTTGAATTCAATATTTACATTTACAAAAATCTATGAACTCACCAACTTTATGTTGACATTTTTAAGCATGTTTTTCTCAGGTGAATTAGATGCTTGGCCTACTTGATGTGCACTAGAGTCTAAATTTGACAAGATTTCATTCATGGATTTCTACATACATACAAATGATCAAATCTCGTTGTATTACTTTCAAGCTTTTCATTGTGATGCAATTATGGGACAAACGTTATATCAATTTCAAGAAAATCAACGAGATTACTTTTCAAACGACACATTTAGAGGTCGTTCTCTTGTATCTAGCGCTGTGTATTATGAAGTAACGCCCCTGGACATACTTCCGATGCAACACGTTTTTGGGGGTGTTACACCATTTTTAATCACAAAACACATACATTTTATACACTTTCATTATCTTTTTTAAATGGCTTGTTCGATACCACATAGCGACGATGAAATTCAAGCTTTGGTTCAAAAACAAATTGACGAAGATATGGTTCATTAGAAAGCGATTCTGGATTTAGCCTTGCAATTTGATAATGCATGCACAACTAAAGAAGATCTTAGAAAA
>BQNB010016307.1:0-47808 GCA_026074375.1 Tanacetum coccineum
TCCCATAGTTTCCCTAAAATTTCACACACACTTCCTTTCCTTCTTTGTTCTTGCCGTCCCACACCAAGAACAAAACAACCATTTCATACAAAAATTCCTACTACAATCTCTTGTTACATTTACACCATTTGATTCCTCACATTCAAAGCTCTATTTTCATACCATAAAACCTAACATTTATAGACTTTTGGGGCTGATTTAGAAGAATAATATGAAGATGGTCATGCATGTTAAAGAAATGATGTCCTAGTGAAGCTTGGTGGCTAGGAAAACTTGTTGTTAATAACTATTTTGGGTGATCATTATAGTGAGCCATCTTTCTTACTTTTCCTAAAATTTTCTTATAAGACTATTTTGATATTATTACTTGTTATAAAAATATATATTGATGAGTATGGGATATGTTTAGGATATGTGTTGTGGCTTTGCATAAGTGTTGATTGTGTTTTAAATGAGTTAGAAATAGGTTTGGTTGGATTTTATAGAGGCTGTTTTGGAACAGTAGCAAAACGTGTTGTTTTCTCAAAATGTTTGGCTTAGGGTCTGTAAACAAAAGTTATGGGTGGATAGATATATGTCTTGGCATGATGTGATAGTTGGATGGTCAACCAATTATTATTATTGAGTGAGATATGGTCAAAATACTAAAATGGGTCAGTTCTGGACTTTGGTTTAGAAAACGTATTAAACACCAGGTTAATGAGTTAAATGTTTGGGTTTTAAAGCATGGGTCAATACTAGACATCATAGGGAAGCTATAGCACTTGGCCCCACATCCATTGCTATCCTAGATTAGGAGTTATGATTAAAATGGCAAAAGTAAGAAATTCAGTCAACTTTCTGTTTTGACTTAGGGTTAGTAAAAATCTATTTCCCATGGATTGGTAAATGGTATGAGTGATTGGCTTAATGTTTTGAAAACTAGACTTCAAGGGCTTTCCAAGGGTGAAAACCTTGAATTTATACCATTTATAGATTGGTAGATACAGGTCCCTAAACATGAGCTAATTCCAGAATTGCGACTTTTACGTCTTGATTAAAAATGACAAATGTGTAGATAACCATACCTAAAATTGGAATTAAACGGCGAAATTTGGTAGATGTTTAATTACATATAAGAACAGGTCATATGTCAATTTGGGAGTCAAAATACTTTAGTTAAGTCAAGAAGCCATGTTGCGCATATCTTAGGAACATATCCTATATTCGTCAAACTTTAAACTTTCTTACGTATTATTTTACTTGTATATTATACTAAGACCTCACGTATTTTAGGTGGTGCGTAAGGGATGTTATTCTTGTTCAATACTTATTATACTTCTGATCCTCTTTGGGATATCTCCGTAGTTTCATAGCCTCGCCTTTCTAATTATTAATGTTTTCATAAACCCCGCGAGGGAGAATACATGCTAGTTTTATAAATATGAACACAAGTGATTTTGGTGCTCTGGACCCGATTGTGACCTAATTACATACGTTCCTATGTGCAGAAGGCCCAAATTTCATGCACTGTTAATTGCCAAAGATGGGTGATGAGCGATAGTACCATAAGTAGAATCTATTGGGCCCGTGACTTGCCTTGTCTGGGGTTTGTAGACATCCCCAATAGGCGCGATCAACCCCTACAATGACATTTGTATTGACAGAATTTCGTAGGTATACTTGCAATATTACCTAGTTGTGGGGGCCATGTGATTACATATTTATAATATGTTGGTTAAGGTTTCAGTGGCATGAGCTTAATGCATTAGTGATTAAAACTTGTTTGATCCACAAGTTTTCGATGATTAAAAATACTTGTGTTTACCCTTTTATTTCATATAAACTCTATGGATTCACTCAACGTTTTCGTTGACTTTTTAGCATGTTTTATCTCAGGTAATCAAGGTTGATGGCTTGAGTTGGCATGACGGAGTAAGCGTGAAAGTTTTGATTAAAACATTTTTTGGTTCCATCATCAAAAACACTTGGTGTTAATGATTTTATAAAACTTTGTATGATGTGGTATGGTGACAATCTTGTGGACCAACTTTAGACTCTGATCTTTCATGAATGGGACAATGTTATGTTTTAAACGTCTCTTTTGAGTCATTCTTTATATTCTTATGTTGTTGTGCTATGACTTAACACCCAAACTGTTGGTTCCGCTGCGATGAAATTTGGGGGTGTTAAATTTGCTCTCCATTTAGGATGTAGAGCTCTAAGAAACTTCCTAACATAGTTCTTGCTAGAGAAACCTTCATCAAGAGCTTTAAGACTAGTAATAATAGTGTTAAATCTAGCAAAACCGCTATCAATAGATTCTTCTTCAAGGATAGTAAATTGTTCATATTGTTGAACAAGAAGATCAATTTTATTATCCTTTACTTGGCTATTACCTTGATGTGTGATTAACAACGATTGCCAAATATCTTTAGCCGTTTTACACATAAAAATTCTTTCATATTCCTTTTTAGGTAAAGCATTATAAAGAACCATTTTAGCTTCATTATTTTTAGCAAGTTTCTTTTTAAGATCATCGGATTGTTCTTCAAAAGGAACAACCTCTAAAATTTAGGTAACTTTGTTTTTGGCAAGCGGTGGAAAATCACCATTCAAGATAATATGCCAAAGATCTAAATCTTTTGCTTTCACATAAGTTTCAAATCTATTTTTCCAATAAATAAAATGATCACTTTCAAAAAGAGGTGGTCTTTGCATAGATTGCCCTTCTAGATATTTATCTGAATCCATAGATCGATTCAAGCTTTAATGTATAATATACGTTAAAGATCTTGGGTGACCTTGGCTTCTGATACCAATTGTGGAAACTAGAAGGGGGTTGAATAGTTTTTACCGTTTTAAAATTAAAACTTAGATTGTCGACTTATGTGAATTCAAGAGATATACACAAGTGTATATGATAGCGATGCAATAAGTAAATAAACAATCTACAAAATATAAGCAAGTAAAGATAAGAAAGATCAAACCGATGACACAATGATTTATAGTGGTTCGGCTATGAAGCTCCTCTTCGCCCTACTCCACTCCCCAAGTACCCAACTTGAGAGTTATCTTCACTATGTCAACAAGCTCCCTTTAGGCGGAGAAAACCGTACACGTCGCTTACACTTTTTTTGGTACTAAGCTAAATACCGAGTTCTACTTCGAGATAGAACCAATCTAACACACTATGTATTTTGAGGCCTAAATACTAACCTATCATACACATATGATACACACAACACAAGATATACAAGATGAATGATTATCACAAATATAACACCCTATGTTTTCAAGTCATTGACGACATCGATAAATCCACAATGTACCTTTTGTATTGTACGTGTTTGCTTGAAATCGTAATCGTTAGGTTAAATCGCGTACGCCAAAAATTAGCGTTCAATGTAAACGGGCATCAAACAATTAAATGTTTACATCAAGCAAGGGTTAAGTAATTAATTTGAGAATAATTATTAACTTTGTTCATTTTATTTTTATCGGATACGTAAAGTGTATACGTTTTGCGATAAATTGCGTTAGGAGGCAACTCCCAGAACCACCAAAACCTTTTCGACTCAACAACAAATTACCCACATTTATACCCAATACATAAAAATTACTCAACAACATCACATATATCTTCTTATGGCCGAATTTATGGCAATTGATACAAAGATATAAGAAAAAATTCACAACTTGGTCAATGTACATCTATCTTGCATTAAAACCTAGCTAGTTTGTTACTTTGACTCAAGACAAGAAAGCAAGAATCCCTAAAACCCTCCTTATGTCTCTTTGAATGTTTACTTGACTATTGACCATTGAAAAGTCTTATATACATGCAAGTAACTAGCTAAGTTATCACATAGAATCAAAACACTTAACCAAAAATTGAAAAATCTCTTCCTTTGCTCACTCTTAAGCTCACGGCTCAAATAGGGCATCCAACCCAATCCATACTAATTTTTATACAACCTATACACTTCTATACACATCCATCCTAAGATGTTCTAAGGTGTTTCCAACCATTGAATCACCATTTACAAGTAATAATCAAGAAAAGGAAGCTAGGGATTTTATTGAAGAAAACAAGGGTTTTCTTTGTGCAAGTTTGGATTTTAAGGCTAAACACGGGTTTAGCATTTGTTTATCATCATCTTCATACCCAATAAGGTCTACTAGAACCCTTTACATTCTTATAATTTTCATTGTTATGCATATGATTAGTTCTATTTTAGTTGAATCACCATTTAAGATTTTAACTTGTAAATGAAGTTTTCACTAGCAATGATCATCTTGTATACTTATATACATGTGGTGTTATTACTTATATCATACTAAAAAGGATGAGAAAATATTGTATTAAGTTGTTTTGGTGTAAAAATGATTAGAGGTTAATTAGGGTTTTTATGGTTTCATAATATGTTTCAAGTTAAAGAAATACATAAGACAAGTTAAGGATAATTATGGACTTATATTGAGGTTATAAGATCATTAAAATGAGGTTATATCATGATAAGAAAACATGTACACTTATGGTTTATAAGGAAAATGGCTACATATGAACTTATGGTAAAATGACTTATTATATAAAGTTATGACTTATTTAGTATTATTAAGAATTTGGTAAGTTGGACAAAAAGGACATTTATGGACTATGGACTTAATATATATATGATATAATACATATATATAAATTGTAAGACTTGTGGTGAAATACAAAAGTGGTAAATAATGGAAACAAGGGTTAACTATGGACTTATCAAAGTCATGTAAACATTCTGTCCAAATTCGTGTATATGTATACTTGTAATATATTTTTATAAGATAATACATTTCACGACGATTCCGAAAAGGTAAGAAACTTGTCAAACGGATTAATAACGAAAAAGTTACGTTAAAAACGAGTTATACGCTAATTAAACGGAGTTTATAAAATAACTTTTATAAAATCTATATCAAACAACAAGTTTGATATTTTTATTAAATAAAACACATTTTTAGGATTCTAAAATGATAAGAATCATGATTTTTCGATTTATAACGAATAAGTTATGAATTTCGCGGGTTTTCGATACTTAAAAGTTTATAAAAATAATTTTATAAACTATGAACAGTAAAAACACTATTCATGACAGAAAGTTATATTTTTGTAAACCTCATAAATTGATAGAATTTTCATTAACGAGAACGTGCTCGAAAGAATCGTTAAAAACGGAGCTATAACGAATAAAATACGACATTTACGGGTTTTACGACAACAAATACGATTTAAATAAAACTCATGTCTGGTGTGAACAGTAAAAGTTACTGTTCATCAGGGGACCAAAATTATAAAAATGTCAAATATCGATAACCCGTCTTAATACGAAAAGATGGGCATAAGAAACGCAAGAAACGGGTTAGAAACGTGAAAGTTATGACGATTTTACCAAAAGTATGTTTATAAACGTTTTAATTTTTATAAACATGTTTTCACTCAAACATTTAGATGGTGATGTACTATACAACGTATGATATGTATGGTACTTAATGTAATTAGTGCTTATACGACCTTAATTTAATTAGGTTGCATTTGATCGATTCGCGTGACGCGTTATTTGTGATATACTTGGCATTACTCACTCAAGGTGAGTTCATAGCCCCACGTTTTACATGCTTTTGTTTTACAAAGTTTTTGGGGTGAGAAACATGCAATGTTTTACAACTGGACACAAGTGGTTAAGTTTCATATTATGATTACGTGTTGCCTAAGTAGCGATAACCATTCAGACGCCCAATAGCATGAACTGTCAATTACAAAGACTGTGAGCTAGCGAATATTATGAATAGTCTATTGGTTTTGACAAACACCCGTTCCGGGGGAGTTAGGCTATCCCTGGGCAAACAAACGTATACCATGTTGAATATAGATGTGCGGGTTAGAACATACACCACGGCAAGTAGGCCATTAATTTGGTAACATACACGTCAAGCACAGTGTCATGAGATTAGAGCAACGTAACTTACATTTATATGATAGGACTGCATCTGTTTCATTTATCATACACTATGGGAAATCTTGTGGTCCTACAATAATGATTTATCAAACCTATGAATCCACCACATTATTGTTTGACTTTTAAAGCAATGTTTATTTCAGGGTATCAGTAAAGCACTGAGGTCAAGAGATACATTGGTTGGTTTTTTGATTGGGATATCATGCATTTAAAAATTTGTCACATTACAATTGTAATAACTGTATGGGCTAGAAATCTTTGTACTTTCAACAAGTGGACAAGTGAAGCACGGCTTATGTAACAAATACTTTGTTAAATCCAATGTATCGTTTTCAAACGACTTTTTGGTCGTTCTATATATATCTTGTGTTATTGATCTGAGAAGTAACACGCCCCGGACCCTTATTCCGCTGCGACCCAATTTGTGGGTGTTACAGATTGGTATCAAGAGCCAAGGTTATAGAGAACCAGGTCAAATGTTTTTGCTGGACTATAACCGTTTTCAAACATTGAATTCATAAAAAGGGGTTTTTTATGGGACAATATTGTTGCAATTTTAGTTGGACTAGAGCATTCATAAATTGATATACAGGTTATTTAAATTTATTACGTAAATTACAATAAGGAGCCTTATATAATATATACTCTGTAAGTTGATTCTTTTTCTAGCTGGACACTAGTAGTCATGTCAGCTGATTCTGCCATTACCTATACTTCTGTTTACTCTGAGGCACGATCATGGAGTATCCCATCTGAGGATCCTTAACTAGGAGGCTGTCCGACAGTTGTTGGAGCAAGGCACCAACGTTTCTCCAAGTAATGTACCTGATCCCATGAGCTGGAGATCCATTACCAATGTACATCTCTAGAGCCTGAGCATCCTAGGACCTTAGCGCCCAGCTGAGTGATGAGACACCTACACCTCTACTACCACCATCCTTTTTATCTCCACGTATTCGACCCCTAAGTCTAAGCCTCGCGCTAGATTTAAGAGATTAGCAACATCCCTCTATCATTCAACTACAACCTATCAAGGACCCCAAAACCATTGTTACCTATACCACTACTTGCACCATCTACTAGCCACAGAGCTAATATTCCTGAGGCTGACACGCCGCCTTAGAAGAGACTACTACTTACTACTCCCAGACCTGGGTGTGAGGTTGGAGAGAGTTCTGTTGCTGCTGCTGCAAGACAGCCTGGACCCACTATGCCCCATAGAGTCTATTGTAAGTTTTGTAGACACATGGAGACCAGGTTTTTCGAGATACAGAGAGGAGGATGATGACCAGCCTTAGAGATGGGGCGAACAGGAGGTCAGTTACCAGGTATGATGGTCGCATAAAAGAGTTCCGGAGTTTCACTCACGACATCACGAGCCCAGAAGACGTGCAGCTGTGCGAGCTGAGATTGAGGTATTATGAGCAGAAGAGAGACTTGCTTTACGATCAAGATAGTATTAGAGACCCGTCAAGCCTTGGCTAGTGTCTGAAGCTCTTGCAGAGGCATTAGAGGCTCATAGTTTCAGTATAGTGACTGAGCATCGCCACGAGTGGCAGCGTCAGGCTGCAGATGATCTTGCTGTTCAGCATATCATGCGTACCCAGGCCCTGGAGGCTGGAGCACGCGTTGACACATTGGAGGACACTGGTAGCAGTTCCTAGACTTTGGTTATGATTGTAGCTACTATGCAGTCTGTTAAGTTTTTTATTACGGTTACTCCCCAGCTAGCAGCGGTAATAGATCTTTTGTTTGGTTAGATTATCCTGATATAGATCTTTTTATTTCTGATTAGCTATCCTGTATAGCCTACTAAGTATTACGGGTAACTCCCGGCTAGTATGGCTTTAGGCTGTATATATTCTTTTGTAACCTAATCAAGGTGATCATTTTGTATCTGAACCAATCATGTATGTTTTCCAGTTATATATGGAATGGTGGTATTATGTCATGTCTATAATCGAATTTGTGGTGAATGAATGTCGATTTGGTTATATCATTGTTAATTACAATTCAATTGTACATTTCACTGTGTGATGTGATCTCACTTTAGTTATCATGGATATGTCATGTCGTGGTTATGATTTTATGAAATCTAACGGTTATTGTATTTTCTTGTGATTGAAGAAAATGGCACCAAAAAGAGCCACGAGGTCAACACGGGCCACGACAACACCAGCCCCAACAGCAACCACAACCACTAATGTCACTAATGCCCAACTCCAAGCTATGATTAACGAAGGTGTCAGTGCCGCTTTGGCCGCACGTGACGCAACCAGGAATGGCACTGATAGCCATTCTTCGGGAACGGGTGTCAGGGGATCTGAACGCGTTGCTCGAGAGTGCACTTACCAGGATTTCATGAAGTGCAAACCTCTGTATTTCAAGGGCACCGAGGGAGTGGTTGAGTTAACCCAATGGTTTGAAAGAATGGAGACTGTCTTTCGAATAAGCAACTGCTCGGCGGAAAACCAGATCAAATTTGCTACCTGTACTCTGTTAGCAGGTGCTCTAACATGGTGGAATTCCCATGTTATGACTGTTACTCATGATGTTGCATATTCAATGACTTGGGTCGATCTAAGGAAGAAGATGACTGACAAGTATTGTCCACGAAACGAAATGAAGAAGCTTGAGGCTGAGTTGTGGAACTTGAAAGTAATTGGTACTGATGTGGTCAAATACAACCAACGCTTTCAAGAACTAGCACTTCTCTGTGTGAGAATGTTCCCTGAGGAGTCAGACAAAATTGAAAGGTATGTCGGGGGATTGCCCGACATGATCCATGGAAACATCGTAGCTTCAAAACCAAAGACAATGCAAGAGGCCATTGAAATGGCCACTGAACTGATGGACAAGAGAGTCAGTACCATGGCGGAAAGACAAGCTGAAAACAAGAGGAAGTTAGAAAACACTTCCCGAGGCAATCAGAATCAACAACAACAACAAAATAAGAGGCAAAACACCGGCAGGGCATACACTGCTGGATCGGGTGATAAGAAACCATATGGGGGATCTAGACCCCTATGCTCAAAGTGCAATTACCACCATGACGGTCCGTGTGCTCCAAAGTGCTATAAATGCAACAAGTATGGTCACATCGCCCGTGACTGTAGGGGTACGGGAAATGCCAACAACAATAACAACCAGAAGGGCACCGGATCGGGTCAGAAACCTACTTGTTTTGAGTGTGGAGCTCAGGGACACTTCAAAAAGGAATGTCCAAGACTGAAGAACAACAAAGGCAACCGTGGTAATCAAGCTGGGAATGACAGGGCTCCAGCGAAGGTGTATGTGGTTGGAAATGCGGGGGCAAATCCAGACAACGTCGTTGCGGGTACGTTTCTTCTAAACAACCGCTATGCTTATATCTTGTTTGATACGGGTGCCGATCGAAGTTTTGTGTCTACTGCATTTAGCTCCCAAATTGACATCACACCATCCACCCTAGATCACTATTATGATGTCGAACTAGCTGACGGGAGGATAATCGGGTTAAACACTATACTTAAGGGTTGCACATTAAACTTCCTAAACCACCAATTCAACATAAACTTAATGCCGGTAGAACTTGGTAGTTTTGATGCTATAATCGGTATGGATTGGTTGGCGAAGCACCAAGCGGTCATTGCGTGTGCCGAGAAGATTGTTCGCATCCCCTGGAAAAATAAAACCTTAATCATACACGGTGATGGAAGTACCCAGGGAAATGTGACACGATTAAACATCATTTCTTGCACTAAAACGCAGAAGTACATGGAGAAAGGGTTTCCTATCTTTCTGGCACATGTCACTACAAAAGAGACTGAAGACAAGTCGGAGAAAGAGACTGGAGGACGTACCAATGTTCAAGATTCTTTCTAAAGCTATTTCTGAGACTTGCAGGGTCTTTCTCCGACTCGACAAGTGGGTTTTAAAATTGATTTTGGTACCTGATGCTCGACCTCTGTTGCCACGGGCACCTTAGCGATTGGCGCCATTGCCGAAACTGAACAGGTTTATCGGAGCAATGGGGGGAAAAAAAAAAAGGCTATCTGACACAACGGCTTTATAAGACCTAGTTCCTAGCCTGGGAGCTCCGATCTTGTTTGTCAAAAAGCTAGGATGGATCATTCCGGATGGTGCATTGATTAACCGGGTAATTGAATAAACTAACGGGGAAGAAACCGTTATCCGCTCCAAGAATTGATGATTTATTTCGATCAGCTCAAAGGGTCGAGTGTTACTCGAAAATTCGGACTAAGGTCAGGTTATCACCAATTGAGGGTTCGAGAAGAAGACATCTAAGATGCTAGAACTCGTTATGGCATCGAATTTCACGTTATGCGTTTGTTTGACAACGCACCTGCGATATTCATGGACCTTATGATCCGGTATGCAACCATATTGGATAAAATTCGTGATTGTCTTTAATTGATGATATTCTGTATATTCAAAGAACAAGTAAAGAAACCGACGAACACCTTAGGCAAATCTTAGAGTGCTTAAGAAGGAGGAGTTGTATGCCAAGTTATCTAAATCAGTGATTTTTGGATTCATAAAGTACAGTTCCTCGGGTCACGTGATCGATGTGAAGGAATTCATGTATTAGGATCCCGCCAAGATCGAATCCATTAAAGATTGGGCATCTCCTAAGTCGCCAACGGAGATTCGTCAATTTTTAGGTCTTGCTGGGTATTACCGGAGATTCATTGAAGGGTTTTCAAAGATCGCCAAACCGATGACCAAGCTCACCCAGAAGAAGATCCAGTTTGTTTGGGGTGATAAACAAGAAGCAGCTTTTCAACTGTTAAAGCAGAAGTTGTGCAGTGCACCAATCCTGGCCTTACCAGAAGGAAGCGAAGATTTTATCGCATACTGCGATGCTTCAAAGAAGGGTTTGGGCGCTGTGTTAATGCAAAGAGAAAAGGTGATTGCCTATGCATCACGCCAACTGAAGATTCATGAGAAGAATTATACGACTCATGATTTGGAACTTGGAGCAGTAGTGTTCGCTCTCAAGATTTGGAGGCACTACCTGTATGGAACCAAGTGCACGGTGTTCACTGATCATAAAAGCTTACAACACATTCTTGACCAGAAGGAACTAAACATGAGACAACGCCGATGGTTAGAGTTACTTAGTGATTACGATTGCGATATTCGTTATCACCCGGGGAAAGCCAATGTCGTTGCTGATGCTTTGAGCCGGAAAGAACGAGAACCACCGTTAAGAGTTCGAGCCTTAGTTATGACTATTGTTGACTTCCCAAAAAATCTGAATGCTCAGATGAAGCACGGAAACAGACAACATCAAGAATGAAGATGTAGAGGAATGTTAGTTGAAAACGCTAAATATCAGGAGGGCGATGTGGACGGAAACGTTGGACACGTAAGGATGGAACCCTATGCTAATGGCAAGAGTTGGTATTGTTATGGCGGATATGCGGACAGTGATCATGCACGAGTCCCACAAATCAAAGTACTATATACACCGGGTTCTGGCAAAATGTACCAGATATGAAAAAGCTGTATTGGTGCCCAATATGATAGCGACATTGATACCTTGTTAGCAAGTGTTTGACTGTGCTTAGGTCAAGGCCGAACATCAATGACCTTCAGGATTGTTGGTTACAACCCAAGATTACCCGAATGGAAGTGGTACAACAATCACTAGGATTTTGTCACGAAAGCTCTAAGACGTCGCAGGTTACGACACTTTTGGGTGATCGTTGACCGACTCACTAGTCTGCGATCTTCACACCGATGAGTGAGACTGATCCTAGGATATAACTTGCAAGAATGTACCTAAGGAGTGGTCAAGAGTACATGGAATACCTATCTCCACTATTTGTGATTCGTGCTCGAGCATTCATCAATTTTAGAGGTCACTTACGATCGCTTTGGGTACTAATTTTGGATATGAGTACTGGCGTACCATCCAAAACAGACGGCAAAGTGTGAGGACCATTCAACTCTCGAGAGATATGCTGAGTTGCTCGTGCGATCTGACTTTGAAAAGGGTTGGGTTAACCATTTGCCATTAGTCGTGTTCTCAATATAACAATAGTACAGGCTAGCATAAGGCCACACATTCTTTTCATTTTCTTTTTTTTTATCTTTTTTAATTTTTGAAGAAACTTTATGGTCGAAGTTCTCTTTCACCTGTTGTTGGACGAAGTTGGAGAAGCTTAAATCCTTGGTCCAGAACTGATTCAAGAATCACGAGAGATCGCTACAGATCAAGCAGACGATGCAAGCTGCTCGCGATGACAACAAGAGTATGCGGGATCTGACGCATAACATGCGAATTCCAAGTCGGGGATAAGTCAGATGCGTAAGTTTCACCTTGGAAGGGGTCGTCGTTTTTGCAGGAGGAAGTTAAATAGGTATGTTGGACCTTTTAGAGTGATAGAAAGGGTTGGAGAGTTCTGTACAGCTTGAACTTCCAGCAAGAGTTGAGCAAGAGTATAATAGTTTCAAGTATCTACTCTGAAAAAGTGTCATGCCGAATGAACATAGCCGTTCCGTTGATGGACTTAATTTGGACGACAAACTCCATTTTGTTGAGGAACGGTGAAATCATAGAGTGAAGTTTAATCGGTTGAAGCGAAGCCGACTCCTATTGGTCAAGGTTTGATGGACTCAAACGAGGTCTTGAGTTCTGTGGAACGTGAAGACCAAATTCAAGAAGAAATACCCAACCTCTTCATCAAGACCACACGTCGTCCAAGTGCTAACATGTGAGCTTGAGGAAAAGGCTATTTAATGGGGGGAAGTCTATAACACACTGGTGTTTTCAAGTTATGATCGACGTCAACTAATCACAATGTTTACAATTGTATTGTACGATGTTACTTTAACTCACTAAAGTTAGTTTAAATCGGTACGTCAAAATTTAACGTTTAATGTAAACGGCGAATCAACCATCAAACGTTTACATCAATTATGTGTTATTATAACTTATTTTAATGATCAATTATGGTCGTCGTTCATTTATAATATTCGGTTTCGTAAGTTAAAATACCGTTTATCGATATATGTACGTTTAAGCGTAACCGAAGCACTGTTAATTTATTAACGCTTCCAACAAAATACCTCGATTATACCTAATCCTAAGTTTTATTAAAAATTTAGCTAAATAACTGTTACTTACACTCTTGTCATACTAGGAAGTAAATCAATGCACAAATTATGCAAGTTGGCAAAAAACTTTAAATAAAAGTTATAAGTTATAATTTTAAATGATGACTTCATATATATTGTTTAAATTAGCAAAATTCACATTAGAAGGTATTTACCCCCCCCCCCTAATCACACGCATCATACATATATAAGTTAGCGAGAATATGAATTTTCATAGCATGTTGGCCGTAGTACCTCATTTGCATTTAATCGCTTCGCCTTCCATGTTGGTTTGACCAAGACATAAAACACTTGAAACCCTTGAATCCTCCTTATGTCCTTTGAAATGTTTTTATTGACATTGACCTGGATGTATCATATAAGTGCATGTAACTAGTAGTTATCATTAGATCAAAACACTTAACCATATAATTCGAAAAATAAAAAATCCTTCTCTTTGCGACTTTAAGCCCACTGCTCTAATAGGGATCACAATCTTACTTAATTTTTATACAAATATACCCTTCTATACACATTATCACTTAGATTTCTAAGGTGTTTCAAAAATTGAATACCATTTACAAGTAAATAATCAAGGAAAGGATAGCTAGGGTTTTTTTAAGAAAACAAGGGTTTTCTTATGTGCAATCTTGGATATTAGGGCTATCAACAGGGTTTAGCTATTAGTTTTTATCATCTTCACACCTCTAAGGTTACTAGAACTCTTTATATTTCTTGTAAATTTTTACTTGATATGCATATTTTTATCATTACTTTTAGGATAAATTAAAATTTGTAATCACTTTAAGTTTTTATTCTCTTAGAAATATGAAGTTTTAATTGTAATGGTCTTCTTGTATACTTATATACATGTGGTGTTATTACTTATATCATACTAAAAAGGATGAGGAAATATTGTATTAAGTTGTTTTGGTGTAAAAATGATTGTGGGTTAATTAGGGTTTTTATGGTTTCATAATATGTTTCAAGTTAAAGAAATACATAAGACAAGTTAAGGTTAATTATGGACTTATATTGAGGTTATAAGATCATTAAAATAAGGTTATATCATGATAAGAAAACATGTACACTTATGTTTATAAGGAAATGGCTACAATGAATTTTGGTAAAATGGACTTGCATTATAATAATGTTTTGAATTACTTAGTATTATTAAAATTTGGGTAGTTGACAAAAGGACATTGATGGACTATGGGACTAATATATATTTTGATATCATCACTATAATATAAAGTGTAAGACTTGTGGTGAAATACAAAAGTGGTAAATAATGGAAACAAGGGTTAACTATGGACTTATCAAAGTCATGAAAACATTCTGTCCAAATTCGTGTATATGTATACTTATAATATATTTTTATAAGATAATACATTTCACGACGATTCCGAAAAGGTAAGAAACTTGTCAAACGGATTAATAACGAAAAGATCCGTTTAAAAAAAGAGTTATACGTAATTAACGGAGTTTATAAATATATTTTATAAAATTTATACTCAAACAGCAAAATGTTTGATATTTTTATTAACTAAAACAACATTTTTAGGATTCCAAATATGATAAGAATCTGCAATTTTTTGATTTTATAATCGAAGAAAGTTATGAATTTCGCGGGTTTTTGATAATTAAAAGTTTATAAAAATAATTTTATAAAAATGAACAGTAAAAACACTGTTCAAGACAGAAACTTATATTTTTATAAACCTCATAAAATTATATAATTTTCAATTACGTGATCGTGTCGAAGAATCGTTAAAAACGGGAGCTATAACGAACATAAAATACACATTTACGGGTTTCACGACAACAAATACGATTTAATAAAATATGTTGGGGTGAAAAGTAAATTTACTGTTCATCAGGGCGACCAAAATTATAAAAATGTCAAATATCGATAACCTTCTTAATATGAATGATGGTGCATATGAAAAGCAAGAAACGGAATAGAAACGTGAAAGTTAGCGATTTACCAATAAATTATGTTTTATAAACGCTTTTTTTTTTATAAACCTGTTTTCACTCACATTTAGATGGGGATTGCTTATAGCATAATGCATGGTAGGAGTGCTTTAAGTAATTAGTTGGGCTTATAGACTTATCTAATTAGGTTGCATTTTATCGATTCGAGTGAAGCTTTATTTATGATATATTGCATTACTCACTCAGGTGAGTTCTAGCCCCACGTTTTTACATGTTTTGTTTTATAAAGTTTTTGGGGGTGAAAAATAGTTTTTAGGATCTGGTACTAGACTAGAATCTTCTAGCAACTTTGTGGTTATATAAATACTTACTGTTATCACAAGTATATACGTGTGAGACTCTAATAATGAGTTTGGCGGAACTAAACAATGTAATATACAGAAGAAAACATATAGAACATGATCCTTATGGATCTTTCTATTGATAACGAATTGTTTTTGTGATTCTAATTTGGTCCCAAACCCTAATGACTAAAGGTTTCTTTTATAGAGAGAACTAATTGGTCACAAGAAAACTAAACTCATGTAAGAGATATAATCATTACTTCCTTAATTAATTCCTTACTATATTAATGAGATAATTCTAGATCTAACTTAATCTTAATTTACTTTAATTAGTCTATAAATAACTAGTCAGCAAGATTCTATCCTGTCAGCAGAAATGAGAACTATGACAGCAGAATAACATAATCAACAGGAATGCTATGAGACTGCAGCAGGTACTCATACCGCAAGGAATGTACTGAACTGTCAGCTAGGAACGACTTAATTCTTTCAGCAGAAAACGACATCTATAACAGCAGAAAGACACTTAGCGTTTTTAATTTGTCACCTACAATCCTCCCCTAAAATTGGTTTTGACTCCGTTTATTCCAGTTTTAGATAGATTTCGCGAAGCAAGAGGGATTGAGTTATCAGCAGAACTAAGTACCAGCATATAAAGGTAACCAGCAGCAACAAAGCATGAGCAACATTAAAGAGCAGCAACTTCCAGGTCTTTGAGCAACGATTCGGCACAGTTTCAGCATCGCATGCTATCAGGCACATTGACTAAGTATGTACATCAATCATAAAATTGCAGTCTATCTCATCACTTCCCAGGTGTGTAAATCTGTGAGAGGTGAATCATTGGAAAATGTAATGGATTGATGTCTCTTTACCACGGTAGCCATTAACTCTGATTTGACAGGTTCTTTGGCACCAGAAAGGTGTTATGTCCTTGGTCAACTGAGAACCTTTTCAACTCTAGTACTTGAAACATTGGTGTGTTGAATACCATATGTTTTTGGCAAACCATTACAGCCATCTACGATTTTTGGGAAATTTTTTTTTTTTTAATGCCTTTACCTGTAGCCGTTTGCTCAGGTGTCAATCTTTGGCAACTAGAAAGGTTAATTCCATGGATGGATTGAGGAACCTATCAACTCTTTTGTACATGAAATTGGTGAGTTGATGGACCATCCAGATCTATTTTCGGAAAGTTGTCAACCATCTAATATGATTTGCATGTCTTTTCCTAAGCCATAACTTATGGACTAGTCAACTTTCACTTAGAACAAAATATGGTGAGTTGAAGACCTTACAATTTTTAGTTTAAATTGTCAATATAAACGGTTTTGAGAAAGTCATTTACAAGAGGGTTGTCCTGGACTAGCCATTTTTCTCCACAGGAATATGGAAAATGAATACCATCCAGGTTTTGTAAATGGCAACATCAACAGGATTTGTGATACACACAAAGCCTTTCATGGTGGGCAGACTTCTTTTCTTGCTTGTTTTTTTAGCCATGGTGAGCATGAAACCATTTGTCGTGGTCAGTGCAAGCACTATACACAAAGATATACAAAACTATACTATCATACCACTAACTGAGAGTACTTTTGTTTTTTGTTAATGAATTTAAGACTACGAACTATCTGAAAACCTAAATATCAACTGAAACTACAAACTTACATATGGAACAGATGCAAGAAATCATTAGATTTTCAGTAAGGCCAGCTTGAACTGTTGAATAAACATTCCCAGCAACAACACACATTCCGACAGTATGAGGGTGGAACTGTGAGCTGGCGTAAATGTTCAAAGAGTGTAGCCCGGATAGGATAGGACCTTGTCAAAACATATCCTACAGTTTTCATTCGTAAGTCCAAGGACATGAACAGAGCTCTTAGGATACAACTGCTCAGCTGCTCACAATGCCAGTCATCTTGAGGTGCGCCAAAAAACTTCAGTCATCAGAATGGAGCTGATGACATAACAGAATTTACTCCCTCCTAGTCTAATCCAACATCGACGTCTGGGTTTACGAAAGTACCTATTCATCCGTCGTCGCAATAGAAGGAGATCTCACGATAAACATAAGGTAGCAAAGTTTTAAGTAGGTAAAGAACCTTCGCGTCGGTTCTCCTGAATAATAAAAATGATAATGTAACTGTTACTAAGCGGAAGATCACCATTACCGAATCTTGAATGCACCTCTTATGGAAGAGGGGGGAATATAATTCTCCATATCATCATCCCACTCTCATCTCCAGACTGAAGAAGTCTTCAACCGGTTTATCCCATAAAGAGTCATCACTTCTCACCCCACGATGTTTACGACGAGACCGAGGAGGAGAAGCGGCAGAGTCAGGAATGGTTTCAACCTTTACCCGTGGATCTACAATCTCATCATCAGGGAGTTTGTCCACCACCACAACACCATGACCAGAGATAGACTGACTAAAGATAATTTCAGCTTAGTACTTCATCATCCGCGTTCAGGGTCACAGCAACTGCGAGATATACTATCTGCTCGTCCTATCACTATCCAGAAAAAACTCTATTTATACGCCTGTGGTTTTGGATTTCAAACACAGAACATACCAATCGGTATGTGATCAGTTAGGACAGGTGACGTGGAAGAACTATCAGGGGAATCTGCAAATGTGAACTCTACTCTCACGGTGGTGAACAGCTGAATCCATTGTATGAAGTGGGACAGTAGAGCAGTAAATTAGTACAAGAGTACCACCAGCAGTATGGTGGAATGAAACCCAGACCATTGGAGTAGCGAACAGCAGGTTGAAAGCTTCCACCACCAGCCGAATAGGATCATCAGCATGTTGTGTGAAACGCTAGGAAACCCCGATGGATGTGAAGTATCACTTGTCAACACGATTGTATTTTAGAGGGAGGCTCAGTAATGACAGTCTTGGGGTCGGGAAATAGATTATAGGAGAACTTAACAAGCGATCCTTTCAAGACGTCTGAAGATATACTCGTACTCGTCAATCAATTAATTGTTTTAGACATAGCATTGACAGCTTTCATCTGTAATAGTACCATGATGAGTGCACCACACTGATTTTTCAACCAGTTAGCATCATTGGGTGACTTAGATAGCTTCTCGGCTTTCCTTGAGAGCTACTATAGGCGTAAATTGCAAGGCAAGCTTCTTCCGTTCTTAAATGGCAGTCATGCGCTCAATAAGTTGTCTTTGTTGACATAGCTTCCAACAACTCACGTGCCAACGCAGGATTTGCTAACAAAAAAAACAATTGCATCTCAAAGTCACCAGTCCGTTTTCTGTCATACGCAGCCTTGCGTTATCTAATTACTTTGCGCGCTGCCTCAGAAACATTGGCCACATTGGCCCTGAGCATATTCCCTCGCAAGTGAACAGTTGAACCAACCGACCCACATTGCTGTTCTTCGTCGAGGTTGTTTCCTTGGCCTGTGATCCTCTGAAGTAAACGAAGCAGGATATCCAATCAGGCATTGGGCTTTCCTTATCGCCACAACAGACGGACCAGCAGATTCCGAGTTGCCGCTGAGAAGAACTTCAAGCAGTAAGGGGAGCCATGACAAACACTGCGCAAAGCTGAAGTATTAACTCTGTCCTGGCACGTCGATAAAAACGACCTCCTTACGCCTAAGAGGAAACCGCCTCCTCGTGCGTTCTCCCATATCCTCAGAGGGAACAGAAGGTTGATCGTGACCACAGAGGTTCAGATGCCATACGTGTTATTCCTTCAAGGTCGCTTACTCCTGATATTTCCACAACCCCTTCTGTGGCAGGGGCAATCACCTCAAAAACGTGCTGTCTTAACTGTTTAATGTTTCTTTCCACAACTTCGTTACTCGAGATACAAGTGTAATAGCTCACACATGATTTTTCTTATGAGTTCCCAGCCTCTGTTTTTCCAATGAATCTTTACGCCCATACACCTGTCAAGCTTTGCAGATAAACTTGTTAGTAGAGTAGGGTCCTCTGCCCGACCAGCAGCATTGGTTGTTGGTGTAGGAGCATCATCGAGCCCACAGTGACTCCTCATGGGAATCCACATGAATGGGTGTCATCTTCCATGGAATAGATTCTCAATTGTTCGCGGGGGCTCATTTATAGTCGTCAGGCCTAGGTGGGGGACCAAGATACGGTTCCCCTCAAGGGACAGGGTCAAACAAAATCAGAGGGTCTGGCTGTGGACATGAATAATTGGTTCAAGGACACAGGGTTCCACATACCAGCTGTATGGGTTCACGGGGCCAAACACTAAGGGCTCGCCAAGGCCCTAAAATTCTGAGGCTGGGGGGTCGGTTGAAAGAGTAGGTTTAGTCTTAAGATGCAGGACTTGCTCTCCGTGATAGTTCCCTAACAGGGGAAACCAGAGGAGAATGGGGTACAGGGTGCGCCTCAGCTGCACTACCAGCAGCTTCATCAGCACGCTGCAGTGTTTCCTTAGCAGCATCATTTACCAGCAGCAGCTATGCAGCATGGGGTGGTGTCAAGGTCTTTTCCTCACCCTCCCCATTTTAATCTCATATTAGAAAACAGTTTTCGAGTAAAACCAGAAGTGGGTCTAGGGGTTCGGTCAGCTGTCTCGATGGCCACAATCATTTGTAAAAACCGTGGGTACATTAAAAATTTATTCTTTTTAGTCTTAACATTCGCAATCATCCCTTCCAAAATAAATCGAGAAAAATTATATACCCTACCAGTCGATAAACAAATAAGGGCAGGGTAATGGGACTTGAAAATTGATTCCCAAATTTCCAGCTTAGGGCTTCAGACAATGCAAAATTGTATCACCAGAAATCTCCATTGAGGAGTAAATAGTGCTTAAGAAAAGTAAGGGTTCTATCTGTACGGAACCCAGTAGCCCATACCCCGCAAAAATATCATCAATTTGCTTGTCAAAGATGCCATTGGCATCGTCATGTCTGTAACTGAAGCCTTAATTAGCGACTCAGTCTACGACCACCTTAGGCCGTCAATAGTTGCAAAAAAAACCAAGGTTATGAGCCACCTAGCAGCATTTGGAGCGAACGGTTGCTGTTGCCAAATTGTTTGACCAGTGAGTCAAAACACGATGGAGGGTATGTGTTAAAGCGTACCTTAGGGGTGAGTGGTCCAAATAGTGGAGATATCTGTGAAGTCCTTGGAACCTCTTTCCCTCCCCAAGTAAGCGATTCTGTTGTGATCATCCTTGTACTGGAGTGCCACCATTGGTGATTAATGAATGTAGGTTGAAGAAACAGAGTATACAAAGGCAAAAGATTTGGGTGTATGTGTGGGTAGGAAAGATGAAAAATTGATTTGGGATTATTTAGGTTAATTATGTCCAATGTGTGAAAAGTTAACCTTTTAATTTGATTGGTACAATTTTAACCTTGGAGTGAATAGTATTGAGTGAATAAAATCAACTGCTACGCCAATGTCTTCAAGGAAGTGGTGACACGCCAAATCCATATAATAGAGATTTCAATAACGAAAACTATTCAACTTCCTATTTTTTAAGAACAGCTGGTAGAAAGTCAATCAGCGTAACATGGTTTAAAAATCAGCAGAAACAAGTCAAACAGCAGAATTGGTATGTGAGCAGCACAAACTAATCAGGCAGCAGTTACATTGTTACACCAGCAGGAATGGAGACTACCAGCAGAATCCAAGTGACTAGTGGCATAGACCAACCAACCAGCAATATCAAGCTGAGCACAGCAGAAACATGTTACTACCAGCAGAAATAAGTCAGCCAGCAGGAACATGACTACTCCAGAACAACCAGTCCAGCAGCATGAATAGATGTAATGACAGCATAAACAACTCCAGCAGCAGGAATATATTCAGCCAGCAGAAAGAGTCATCCAACAGCAGAAACCCTGCAGTCAGCAGGAACATACACCCTATCAGCAGAAATGGATCCACCAGCAGAAGTATGCCCACCAGCATGTTTACTGAATCAGCAGCATAATCCATAGCTATCAGCAGAAACAAAGCATCCAGCAGAAAGGATAACTACCAGCAGAATCATAGTACGACCAGGAGAAACTAATCGTCCAGCAGAAAGGATAACCACCAGCAGAATCATATTACGACCAGCAGAAACCAATCATCCAGCAGAAAGGATAACCACCAGCAGAAACACCATTAGTAGACCAGTAGAAACCAAACGTCAGCAGAAAGGATAGAAATACCAGCAGCAACCATGTGACGACAGCAGAAACCAATCGTCAGCAGGAAAGGATAACTGTCAGGCAGAATCATAGTACGATCAGCAGAAACCATCCTGTCAGCAGGAAGGAATGTACACCTAGGCAGCAGTATTTACTAACTCAAGCCAGACAAAATAGTATACACAAACAACTTATCTACCTACAAGAAAGTTAAGAATATACAAAATATACAACAACAATCATCCCCTTAGGCTTTTACCCCTTCCCCTCATTTTCGAAAGAGGGATTCACCATCCCAATATGGACCACCAGATACGCAAATCTTGGTCCATCAAATGCCTTGGTCAGTAAATCAGCCACATTATCATCGGTGTTGAATCTTCAGCACCTGTATCAAGTTTTTTCATTGGACATCTACTTATAAGTGATGCCTAATCTTATTGCTTGGTCCCTCTGATGAAAGCGGGGTTCTACCACAATGCATATGGTGCTCTGGTTGTCTATGAAGATTTTGGTATTCATGAAGTTGAATCCAAAATCCAGCAACTGGTTCTGAATCCAGAGTTCTTTTGGTCCACAGCAGCTGGCCAGCCAGCAACATACTCGGATTATGTAGAAGAAGTGCCACAATAGTCTGCTTCTCTGCACTTGCATTGAAATTAAGCCGTCTGCCAGAAATTGTCTCCACTGTAGTGATTTCCGGTCACTATGAGAACCAGATTATCACTGTAACTGTTGCTTCCAACTGAAAGGGAGAATCTTTAGGGTACCACAAGCCGAGTTTTGGTTGCCCTTTTAGATACTTGAAAATTTTCTTGACTGCATTCAGATGAGAAGTCAGTGGAGTAACTTGATGTCTGGAACAAGCACTAACTGCAAACATTATGTCAGGTCTTGAAGCTGTGAGATACATAAGTGAGCCAATCCATTGATATGTACAATGTACATTATGGAGGGATCAGCATCTTTCAATTTGGTCTTAGCAGCTTCATAGGGTGTTGTTGCAGTTCTTACAGATTCCATGTCAAACTTTGTAAGCATGTCTTTAACATACTTGTCTTGGCTGATAAAAATACCATCAGGCAACTGTTTCACCTGTAGACCTAAGAAGAAACTCATCTCTCCCATAGCACTCATTTCAAATTCTCCTTTCATCAACACCTCAAATTCTTCACACCAGGCTTTATTGGTTGACCCAAAAATGATGTCATCCACATAAACCTGTACCAAAAGTATATCCCTGGAATCTTTCTTGATGAACAGTGTCTTGTCAATAGTACCTCTTCTGTAATTGTGTTGTAACAGAAAAGCAGACAATCTTGCATACCAGGCTCTAGGTGCTTGATGAAGTCCATACAAAGCTTTGACCACTCTGTACACATGCTTTGGGAAGTAAGGATCTTCAAAGCCTTTAGGCTGAGTGACATACACTTCTTCTTCAATTTCTCCATAGAGAAAGGCACTCTTAACATCCATCTGATATACCAGAAAGCCCATATAAGAAGCAAAAGCCAAAAACAGTCTGATTGCCTCTATTCTGGCCACTGGTGCAAATACCTCATCATAATCAATGCCCTCCTCTTGTCTGTGTCCCTGTGCAACTAACCGTGCTTTATTCCGTACAACTATTCCTCTGGCATCCCTCTTGTTCTTCAAAATCCATTTTGTCCCTATTGCATGTTTGCCATCAGGTAAAGGGACAAGTTTCCATACTTGCTGGTTGATGAATTGTTGCATCTCTTCTTGCATAGCAGCAACCCAATCAGGATCCTCAAGTGCTTTAGCTATACTAGTTGGTTCTAACTGAGAAAGGAAGCAACCAAACAGACAATGAAGTTGATCTGTATGATTGGTCCTTTGTTGATCTTGAATATATCCAATGAAAGCACTTTCACCAAACTTGGATTTTTGAGCTCTGCTTCTTGTCAGAACTGGAGAAGCGAGATCACCAAGAATCTATGACTGAGGGAACTGGATTTACGTCAACAACAGGTGCTAAGTTTGTAAGAGTAGCACTAAAGTCATCATCATAAGAGGAAGATGTGAAGATGCCAGATGAGAGTTGATCCATGCACACATTCAGTTGCCTGATGGGTATTTTTATCAGCCAAGACAAGTATGTTAAAGACATGTTACATAAGTTTGACATGGAATCTGGTAAGAACTGCAACAAACACCCTGTGAAGCGGCTAAGACCAATGAAAGATGAAACTGATCACTCAGTTATGTACATTTGTAACAGATCATGATGGTTCACTTTATGTATCTCACTAGCTTCAAGACCTGACCTAATGTTTTGCATGTTTAGTGCTTGTTCAGTCATCAAGTTTACTCCATGACTTCTCATTGGTATGCAGTCAAGAAGATTTTTTCAAGTATCCTTAAAACGGGCAACCAAAATTAGGCTTATGGTACCCTAAAGATTCTCCTTTTCAGTTGGAAGCCTACAGTGACAGTGAGTATGTGTGTTCTCATGGTTGATAGGAAAATCCACTACAGTGGATGTCAATTTAGGGCAGAAGGTTAATTTCATGGCAGTGCCAAGGTAGCAGACTATTGTGGCTACTTCGTCAACTGAAGCAGTGTATGTTGCTGTGCTAGCTGCTTTGTGGTCAGAGGTACTCTGGATTCAGATCCAGCTGCGGATTTTAGGGATTCAAACATGCATGAATACCAAAATCTTCATAGACAACCAGAGCACCATATGCATTGTGAAAAACCCAGTCTTTCATCAACGGACCAAGCATATTGAGATTAGGCATCACTTTATAAGAGATGCCATATGTGAGAAGACTTGATACAGGTTGCTGAAGATTCATCACAGAATGATAATGTGGTTTGTTTACTGACTAAGCATTTGATGGACCAAGATTTGTGTATCTGGTTGGTCCATTATTGGGATGGTATATCCCTCTTTCGTGAATTGAGGGGAGGTTTATTTTTAAGCTTTGGGGTGGCTTGCTCCCGTCTGGGTAGCTTGGGTGGTTTAATTTTTGTTCATTTCACTCATTAAGTTTCTTGTGGTATACTTGTATATTCTAACTTTCTTGCAGGTGGATATGGTCGTTCTTCTGAGGGTGGATGTTTTGTGGGATAGATTATTTTCTTGTGGAGTGCTGGTAGATCGTTCTACTGGTGCTAGCTTGTACATTACTTCCTGCTGGACAGGCTTGTTTATGCTGGTTAGTACTATGATTATGATGGCATACTTCTACTGTGGATTCATTTCTGCTTATAGGGTGTGTGTTCTGTGTAGCATGGTTTCTGCTGTTGGTTGTCTTCTTTCTGCTGGTGTACTTTCATGCTGCTGGGAATTGTTTTATGCTGTCAATACATCTATGTATGCGTGCTGAACTGGTTTCGTGCTTGGTAGGTATCATGTTTCTGCTGGCTGATTTTTATGTCTGCTCTTGGGTAGTGACTTTTTCTGCTATCTCAACTTAGTTTCTGCTTGTGTCAGTTTGATATTGCTGGTTGGTTTGGGTCTCTAAAACGAGTCAATTAGCTTCTGCTGGTAGTCTCCAATCTATGCTGGTGTATACAAATGTATTGTTGAATGAATAGTTGGTGCTGCTCATATATTACTTCTGCTGCTTGACTTATTTCTGCTGGTTTTAAGAGTGGTTACTGATGGTTGACTTTATACCTGCTGGTCTTAAAAATGGAAGTTGAATAGTTTTCGTTTTAAATCTATTTTAAATGGTGATTGGCGGTTACCACTTGCCTGAACAGGTGGCGTACCAGTTGCTTTTCACTTAATTATTTCAACGTACGAGGTTTTTAAACTTTTACCAATCAAATTAAAAGGTTATTCTTTTCTTAAATTGGGCAATAAAAATTAACATAATAATCGCAAAATCTATTTTCATCTTTCCCCACACATACACCAAAATCTTTTTGCCTCTGTATACTCTGTATCTTCAACTAAAATTCAATCATCTCCAATGGCGGGGCACTCAAGTACAAAGATGATCCAACAAGATCCACATATTTGGGAAGGGCGAAAAGTACCGGCTTGCGATGCGACTTTCACAGATATCCTCCGTTATATATCCTCAGTTATTTGGACCACTCTCTGCTCAGGTACGCTTTGACTCATAACCCTCCGGTCATGTTTGACTCATTGGTCAAACAATTTTGGGCAACAGCTGTTGTTCGCCCAAATGCTGTTGGGTCTCATGACCTAGTCGCCACAATTGACGGCCGTGAGGTGGTCGTGACTGAGTCTCTCATTAGGACTCAGTTACAATTTGACGATGCCAATGGCATTTTTGACATGCCCATTAATGATATTCTTGAGGGTATGAGGGTTATTAGGTATCCGACGGATAGGTCTCTTACTTTTCTTAAGAACCATTTATCTCCTCAATGGAGATTTCTGGTGCACACCCTTATGCACTGTCTGAGTCTTAAGTTCGGAAGTTGGAATCAATTTCCGAGTTCCATTGCCACAGCCCTTATTTGTTTGTCGACTGGTAGGGTATATAATTTCTCTCGATTTATTTTAGAGGGGATGATTGGGAATCTTAAGGCTAAAAAGCATAAATTTTTAATGTACCCAAGGTTTTTACAAATGATTGTGGCCATAGAAACAGCTGACCGAACCCCTAGACCAACATTTGACTTTACTAGGAAAATGTTTGCCAATATGAAATTTAAATGGGAGGGTCAGCCAATACCTTTGACAACCCCCATGCTTGCCATTGCTGCTGCTGGCAATGATGCTGCTGGTGGTGATGATGCTGCTAATGAGGATAATGCTGCTGCCAATGAAGCTGCTGGTAGTGCAGCTGAGGCACACCTTGTACCTCACTCTCCTCCGGTTTCCCCTGTTAGGGAACCAACACCGGAGAGGCAGCCTGTATCTGAGAGACCACCCTCTCCTTCACCTACCCCGCCAGCTCAGACCTTTATTTTTGAGGAGCCATTAGTGTTTGGCCCTGAACCAAGACCAGCTGGGTATGTGGACCCTGATGTTATTGAACCAATTATTTTTGGCCCACAGCCCAGACCCCATGGTTATGTTGACCCTGACTTTGTGGAACCCATTATCTTTGGTCCCCAACCTAGGCCTGACAACTATCTTGAGACAACTATGGACAATGGAATTTAATATAAATATGAAATATAACATATATGGTTAATAAGACTTGTGGTGGATTACAAAAGTGGTAAAATATAAAAACAAGGCCAAAAATAGACTTAGGAATGTCATGCAAAAATTCTGTCCAAAGTTGTATAAAAGTATACTTATTTTATATTTTTATAAGATAATACATTTCACGACAATTCCGAAAAGGTAAGAAACTTGTCAAACGGATTAATAACGAACAAGTTACGTTAAAAACGAGTTATACGCTAATTAAACGGAGTTTATAAAATAACTTTTATAAAACTTATATCAAATAGCAAGTTTGATATTTTTATCAACTAAAACACATTTTTAGAATTCCAAAATGATAAGAATCGCAATTTTTTGATTTATAACGAATAAGTTATGAATTTCGCAGGTTTTCGGTAATTAAAAGTTTATAAAAATAATTTTATAAACTATGAACAGTAAAAACACTATTCATGACAGAAAGTTATATTTTTTTAAACCTCATAAAATTATAGAACTTTCAATTACGAGATCGTGCTCGAAAGAATCGTTAAAAACGGAGCTATAACGAATAAAATACGACATTTACGGGTTTTACGACAACAAATACGATTTAAATAAAACTCATGTCTGGTGTGAACAGTAAAAGTTACTGTTCATCAGGGGACCAAAATTATAAAAATGTCAAATATCGATAACCCGTCTTAATACGAAAAGATGGGCATAAGAAACGCAAGAAACGGATTAGAAACGTGAAAGTTATGACGATTTTACCAAAAGTATGTTTATAAACGTTTTAATTTTATAAACATGTTTTCACTTAAACATTTAGATGGTGATTAGCTATATAGACTTATGCATGGTAGGAGTACTTAATGTGATTAGTACTTATACGACCTTAATTTAAATAGGTTGCATCTGATCGATTTGCGTGACGCACTATTTGTGATACACTTGGTATTTGCTCACTCAAGGTGAGTTCATAGCCCCACGTTTTACATGTTTTTGTTTTATAAGTTTTTGGGGTGAAAAACATGCAATGCTTTACAATTGGACACAAGTGGTTAAGTTTCATGTTATGATTACGTGTTGCCTAAGTAGCGATAACCCATATCTGAGCCCATTATCATGAACTGTCAATTGCGGGATTGTGAGCGCGAATGTTATTAATAGATCTATTGGGTTTGACAACCCCGTTCGGGTGATTAGCTATCACTGGACAAACGAACGTATACCATGTCGAATATAGGATGTTGCGGGTTAGAACATCACCACAGGCAATGTAGACCATTTATTTGGTATTCATTCATGTCAAGCTTCAGTGTCATGAGCTTAGAGCAACGTAATTACATTTATATGATGTCTGCATCTGTTGCATTATCATACACTTAGGAAATCTTGTGGTCCTACAATATATGATTTATCAAACCTATGAATTCACCAACATTATTGTTGACGTTTTAAAGCAATGTTTTTTAGGGGATCAGTAAGCACGAGGTGCAAGGGATACATTGGTGGTTTTGATTGGGATATCATGCATTAAAGATTTTGTCGCATTACATTTTGTATAACTGTATGGGCTAGAAATCTTTGTACTTTGAACAAGTGGACAAGTGAAGCTTCGGCTTATGTAATAAATACTTTGTTAAATCCAATGTATCAGTTTTTAAATGACTTTTTGGTCGTTCTATATACATCTTGTGTTATTGATCTGAGAAGTAATACGCCCCGAACCCTTATTCTGCTGCGACCCAATTTAGGGGTGTTACACACCACTCTTTTCGAGTTTCATTTTTAGCATCGAATATATTATGCAGGACCATGTATAAACTATTTGTCACATATTTCCATCTAATCATTGATTATTATAGACCTAGATCCTAATCATTCGATAAATCATAAACTCGGTAATCATCAAACCTTATCGAGTTTAAACTCGATAAGTCAAAACAGCTTATAACTGATTCCATATGCATATCCACTTACGTTTGAGCAAGAAAAATGATTGTAGTCGTTATAATGAACTCATAAAAAGTTTCTTGTATTTTCTTCTCAAACTTGGTTAATGGATTCGATGAAAATAAAAAGTAAAAATAAACATTTTCCTCCTTATATAGTAACTGAATATCAAAGTTTGAGGAACGATAGTTTCAGCCCCTATAGTTTCCTTTTTCGATTTAACTCATTTATTTTCCGAATTTTGATTTGAAATTTTCAAAAACTCCCCCTTGAGTAATGATGACTTTTCAAAATTTGACCAATATTATCCTAAACTCCCCATTGGAATGAAATCATACTAAACATTTAGTCCAAAAATGAAGATTTTTGTTTTTCAAAGTCCAATTTAAATTTCTAAATTAAAAACTCCCCCTCGAAAATATATCATTTTTCAAAGTCAATTTATTTTATTTGAGAGGTCATAACAAATTTAAAAATGCCACCCTTGTGGTCCTCCCTTGTTCGTCCTTCCCCAACACCACCTCCAAAACTTTAGCTAACATGTTCCCTTGATATTTTATCCAGGATCCCATTGACAATTTGAGTGTATAAGGACTAGATGCATAGAACCTTATTCATTCTTATCACAAGCATTCTTCCCACTAGAAAACATACACACAAAAATTGTTCTTCTCTCCCTTTCTCTCTTGTATAACCAACACACACAAACACACCCATAAAGCATTTATTTTTCATTTTTGATCAAGCTTTTAGAAGCTAAGGAGTATTTGGGTTTGATTCTAATAGTTAGTTTGAGTATTTAAACAACATTCGGGTTGTTAGTTAGTCATTAATCCCTTCATTAACCATCTTTTCGTAAGTAATCTTTTCTTAAATTTAAGCGTTGTAGCGAGAGTTGCGCAGCGTGTCTTTATGGCATAAACAAGGGATGTACACTTATTTTTATAAAAATCAAAGATTAAAAGTTTGCAAAATCCTAAAAAGGGCTTTGTATTTTTCGAACAAAAATATATAAAACATGGGGAATGTATAGTTGTGTTGTTGTGGTTGTTTTGTTGTAAAGAAATAAATTACCAAAAAGCTTATTCAGCTTATTATTAAGCACGTATGGGCTTATTTGAGTTTATATAGCCCTCGGCCCAAAATGGAAACAAAAGAAATTTGTTTTCGCTTATTAAAGTTTTCATCTTATTATTTCTAGCTTATTTTCGTGTCTTATTATGAGAACTAAGAAGGGTTTTGTTCTTATTAGACTTATTTGATAAGCACACTAGTGCTTATTGGGCTTTGTGGGTCTCGACCCAAGATCCAAGCCCAAACCGTGGGCTTAGACAATAAGCTCCAAGGCTTGGCTTATTTTGTGACCTATTTTAAAGCTTATTTTTATAAGCCAAGTGCTTATTTGATTATTCTTTAACTTATTGGACTATTTTTGGGCTTATTGTAATTCGGCATTTTCGTTTGGGCTTATTGGACCAAAAAGCCCAATAAGGGCCCGATAGCTCACGGCTTATTTTGGTTAAGGGCTTATGGCTTATTTCGACTTATTGAACTTATATAAACTATAACTTATCATCATGCGTAACGTATTATATCCTAAATGTTGCATCTTATTATTAGTCGTTGGAACGAGCTTTTGGATAAAACATAAGTAAACGCGGTGATTTGGCTTTTGTCGGGAAATGAATACCTTATGGAAAGTGTTTTTGGATAAAGTCGATGACTTTGGAAAGTGTATATAAATGAACAGTTCATGCCGAAATTTTATAAAAACTTTATACTTAGAAAATATTTGATAAAACTTATTTTTTTAAAACTCGACAAAAGGACGAAATCACATTATTTTATAATTAATAAATGATTATTATACTTAAACGGGATAAATGAACTAACTATATACTCTTATACATAATACTAAGTATTTTCCTTAACAACGACAAAAAGACAAAATAATAAAATATTATTATTTTAATACCTGACTAAAAGACGAAAAATATATTTTTATAAATTTATAACATATAAACTACCATTATTCATTACGTGTAAACATTTATATCAAGAACATCTTAGTTATTTTACATGGGATACCGGGTAAATTGCCGAAGTATATTCATTCTTGTTCATTTCTCTTTATATATATATATATATATATATATATATATATATATATATGTATATATATATATATATGTATATATATATATATATATATATATATATATATATTATGTATGTATCCTTTGTATGTATGTATGTATGTATATATGTATGGTAGGTATAATATTATGTGTATGATATATATGATTATAATATATATATATATATATATATATAATAATATATATATATATATATATATTATATATATAAGTACTAAGAAGTATTTTATCGAGTCAAACTATTACAATAACTACACAACCAACGATATTATATTCTCTTACAAAGCAATAATACAAACACTTTTGAACAACTCTTATGCATTATCAAAATTTTCCATGGAATTAATCCTGAATCAACAACGTTTATTATTAGGTCGTGACCGGGTACATTCGTGCAATACCCTGTGATTGTTCTTTTTTCTGCTACTTTACCTCACCAATTAAGGTGAGTTCATAGCCACACATCTTTACAATTTTTCGTATGCTTTATAACTTGGGGTGAGAGCATTGCTTGTTTTTAAAACTGGACACAAGTGTTTGCATTACTCTTACCCGTTTATGTGCTGCCTAAGTTTGCATTTAAACCACATTATGCACATACTCCACGTTCAATGAACCGTTAATTTCTTGACTGGCCGTACTGGTTAAGTGAGCGCGAGTGAATAAATAGATTTATTAGGGTTAATAACCCTTATCCGGTTAAGTAGCACTTACTTGTATCAGAGGGACAGATAAAACGGATGTATGTCATGTTGAATTTCGTTTGGTGGTCTTTGGTTGGACACCTGTTAGGGCAAGTTTTACTTGGCGTGATTATATGCTACATACTTATTGAGCCTCGCTATCATTAGCTTAGTGCAGCGTAAACACCCCTTTTATGTGATATTGTATATGTTATAATAGTCACATACGTTTTATAACTTGTGGTCCATACTATTACGTTTCAGTCTAAACCTATGAATTCCCCAATTTTTGTTGACGTTTTAAGCAAAGTTTTTAGGTGCTTAGGTTGGATATTCGCTCAAAGGTGCTACTTGAAGTCTAATTGCTATATGACTACCATTTTCAAGACTTCTATTTAATCATGCTTGTTATTAATTTATCAAACTTTTTATTTCGCTTCTGTAAACTTTAAAACTTCTTTTGGGATGATTGTAAGACTATTTATTTTATAAATGTAACAAGTGTGATTTTTTAAAACGTACCCCTTAGAGGTCGTTATTTGTACCTTGTGATTGAGATATCCATGATGTCCACACCCCTAGTTGCCTATTCCGACGGGACCTATTTTGGGGGTGTGACAGATTGGTATCTAGAGCCAAGGTTATAGAGAACCAGGTAGAATAATTAGGTCTGGTATATAACCAGTACGTGATCCTTACGTGAATTATCTGTGCCCTTACGTGTTCCCATCTTTGCCTTAAGTATATGATAATTATAATATTATTTTATGTAAGTAATAATTCATATCGCCTAATTATTTTACATAATGTATCCTCATTTGGCTATATCATATCTTGCATCACAATTATTTATTGATATAAAGAGATTTATATAAACTTTTGCTGGTGTAGATTATGGCCATTTCAGTTATTTTGATTTCTTCGGACTCTTTGGATGAGAGTGTGGGATCATCCCCCTCTCGGATAATTTTGTTTGGCACTATTCCACTAAGATTCCTGCTAAGACTCCTGTGATTCCACCTGTTGCTCCCGAGGTCGAGGCGGCTAGAGTCGCTTCACCTGCTAAAGTACTTGACTTGATCACTTATTCTTCTACTGACTCTGACTCATCAGAGGATCCACCTGCACCAGTTACTTTACTATTTTGGCATTCTTCCGATTCTTCTGATTCTTCCAAGACATCCAGAGTTTCTGCTACCAGTGGTTCACTCGAAAGACCACCATCATAGGACCCGTATGAGGTTATTGTTTCTTGGTGGAGGAGCAGAGTAGCAGCACGTTCATCACCACCTACTCATGATTTGCCATATACGGTACATCAGATATTATCGTACCCAGCCTAGCAGGGTGCGTAAGATGTTGACAGCGTGGAAGAGAGTTCGAGCATTACCATTAGGCCATCTTACATCGAGGTATCCACTAGATCATTCTTCATCAGACCATTCCTCATTTGATAACTCTTCATCAAATTCATTATCAGATTCTTCATCAAGTCATTCTCTACCAGATTCTTCATTTTCATCTAAGGATTCTTCTTTTGACACACTAGCTACTATTTATGTGAGACCATCTCGCAAGAGGCATAGGTTCCCTGCTGCTTCAGTACCGTTAGCTACACCCACACCAGGAGCTTTGTCTCCCGTACGTGCCGACCTGCTACCACCTCGTAAGAGGATTAGAGGTTATGTTATCGAATCTAATTATGATGATAGTACAGAGGGGATTATGAGGCATACACTGAGCCCGACATTGATTCTGATGTTCAGGTAGACATCGATGCTGATACTGTGGCTGCTGAGACTGCAACGACATTGGAGGTTGACATTGGAATCGAGGCAGATGTTGGAGTTGAGGTTGGTATTGGGATTGAGAGAGAGGACAAGGTCAAGGAGGAGGTCGAGTCTCGGAATAAAGGTACCATTAAGATTAGAGTCGATAGAGTTTCGGATATTAAGATTGCTCATAGAGATCAGGGGCATAGGACGTTGGTTGCTAATAAGCAGGGAGCCGGTATGTTAGATAGGATTAGGGTTTTACAGAGGGATAACATGAGGCTACGAGGGATGTTATATGTTGAGAGGGAGCGGATTAATAGTCTTCGACATCATATGTCGTATACTCAAGAGGAGTTGAGGCAGATTCGCATGTCTCGCTACTATGACCGAGCTAATTTCAAGATGCTTGAGACTTTCGCTATGAGGCGATTGGGTTATCGCCCTTACGCTTGTTTCATTATGATTTATGTATCGATCGGTAGTGTAGTAGCTAGTAGCTAGTAGTAATACTGTTAGGAATCCGTACAGTCTTTTGGGAAAATCAATCTAACTAACTATTATTTCAGTTATGAAATCTATTATCTATTGTTGTTCTTCGTTTATCTTTTACATTGTGTTACTATTTACTTTGTCTTGGCATAACGTAAACTCATTATGATTCTTTATCTCTGTGCGATAAATTTAATAATTTCTATCTAGTGTTTATGGTGATCTCATCTTACCCAAAATCTCATCGTGTTTTATATTTTTATGATGTAGAATGATGCCTAATACTACATGTTTTGAAATGACACCAGCCGCGATCGCCAAAATGATCAAGTGACGTATGATTGAAGATTTGGAAGCTTACGAGGCTAACAGAAATCGCGAACCCACAATGGAGAGTAGGGACGAACATGATGATGATAATGGGAATGACAATGAAAATGGTAATGGAGATGGAGGAAACGGAAATGGGAATCCTAATAGGAATGTTGGAGGTGTTGTGCCCGTTACTCGTGAGTGTACTTATCAGGATTTCATGAAGTGTCAGCCACTTAACTTCAATGGGACTGAAGGAGTCGTTGGGCTGACTAGATGGTTTGAAAAGATGGAGACTATATTTCATATCAGCAATTATCCATCGAGATATCAGGTGAAGTACGCCTTGTGCACTTTGCAGAATAGTGCATTAACTTGGTGGAACTCTCGTAAGAGGACAGTTGGAACTCGATGCTGCATATGCCATATGATGGAAGGTGCTTATGAAACTAATGACTAAGGTGTATTATCCCAGGAATGAGATTCAGAAAATGGAGACTGAATTATAGAATTTAGCTGTGAAGGGAAATGATTTCAATTCCTTTACCCAAAGATTCCAGGAGCTAGTCTTGTTATGCACCAAGATGGTCCTTGAGGAGGAAGACAGGGTTGAGAAGTTTATTGGAGGTCTTCCAGATAATATTCAGGGGAATGTGATTGCAACAGAACTCACTAGACTCCAAGATGCAATTCGAATTGTATATAACTTGATGGATCAGAAACTAAAGGGTTATGTTGCTAAGAATGCATAAAACAAGGGGAGGTTTGATAACAATTCAAGACACAACCGTGTGCAACAACCCCTCTTTAAGAGGAAAATGTTGATGGGCATAATGTGGCAAAGGCATACACGGTTGGGAACAATGAGAAGAGAAGATATGCTGGTTCTTTGTCCCACTATAACAAGTTCAAGATACATCATGAGGGGCAGTGTACCATGAAGTGCAAAAATTGCAAGAAAGTTAGGCATATGGCTAGAGATTGTAGGGCTGTAGTTGCTGCAACTACTCAAAGAGCCCCAGTGGTGAATCAGAGGGTTGTGACCTGCTTTGGGTGTGGTGGACAGTGACATTACAAAAGTAACTATCCTAAACTCAAGAATCAGAATCATGGAAACAAGGCTGCTAACAATGATGCTCGTGGAAGAGCTTATGCATTAGGAGGAGGTGACGATAACCCAGACTCTAACATTGTTACGGGTACGTTTCTCTTCAATAATCTTTATGCATATATCCTATTTGACTCTAGCGCTGATAGAAGCTTTGTGTCGACTACGTTTAGTTCCTTAATTGATATCACTCCTACAGCGTTAGACGTTTGTTATACTGTTGAGTTGGTCGACGGAAGGGTTGTCGAATCTGACACTATTATTAGGGGTTGTACGTTAAATTTGCTTGATCACCCATTCAATATTGACTTAATGCCCATAAAGCTTGGTAGCTTTGACGTTATAATTAGGATGGATTGGTTATCGAGGTATCATGCTGTGATTGTTTGTCACAAGAAGATTGTTCGTATTCCCTACGACAATGAGATATTGACAATTCAAGGTGACGGAAGCAATGGTGGGAGTAACTCGAGATTGAACATCATCTCGTGCACCAAGACTCAAAAGTACATTCAGAAAGGGTGCCATGTGTTTCTGGAACAGGTTTCAGTAAAGAAGACGGAAGACAAGTTGAAGGAGGAGCGACTTGAAGACGTATTGATCGTCCATGATTTTTTGGAGGTCTTTCCAGAAGACTTGCTAGGACGTCCACCAGCTCGACAAGTCGAATTTTAAAATCGACTTAGTCCCCGATGATGCATTTGTAGCATGAGCTCCTTATCGATTAGCAACATCTGAGATGCAAGAGTTGTCTACGCAATTGCAAGAACTGGCTGACAAAGGCTTCATAAGACCAAGTTCCTCACCCTGGGGAGCTCCAGTTTTATTTGTCAAGAAGAAGGACAGATCATTCAGAATGTGTATTGATTATCAGGAACTGAACAAACTTACTATGAAGAATTGATTTCCACTTCCGAGAATCGATGATTTGTTTGATTAGTTGCAAGGATTGAGTGTCTACTCTAAGATAAATCTGAGGTCTGGTTATCACCAACTTCGAGTTCAAGAGGAGGATATTCTAAATACGGCTTTTAGGATTCGTTATGTTCACTACGAGTTTCAAGTAATTCCTTTTAGATTGACTAACACACCGGCAGTATTCATGGATCTGATTAATCGGGTGTGCAAATCGTATCTGGATAAATTCGTGATCGTTTTCATTGATGACATTTTGATCTATTCCAAGAGCAAGGAAGAGCATGAAGAACACCTTAAATTAATTTTATAATTGCTTAAGAAGGAGGAGTTGTACGCCAAGTTTTCAAAGTGTGATTTTTGACTTTCAAAAGTGTCATTTCTCGGTCATGTGATTGATAGTGAAGGCATTCACGTTGATCCTTCTAAGATCGAGTTAATCAAGGATTGGGCGTCCCCCGAGACTCCAACTGAAATTCGGTATGTTTAGGCATTGTCGGTTCAATTACTGATGATTCATTAAAGGTTTTCCAAAGATCTCTAAGCCTTAAGACGTAATTGACTCACAAAAGCGTTGAAGTTTGATTGGGAAAAAAAAGGAAAGGAAGACGCTTTTTAGATGCTGAAACAAAAAATATGTAGGTGCGCTGATTTTGGCTTTAGTCGAGGGTTATGTCGATGTTTCTCACAAAGGTTTGGGCGCAGTTTTGATGCAAAGGAAAAAAGTCATAGCCTACGCATCTCGCCAAATAATGATTCATGAGAGAATTACACCTACACATGGACTTGGAACTGTGGAGTAGTAGTTTTCGCTCTAAGATGTGGAGACGTATCTATTTGGCACAGAAGTGTGTCGTTTTCACTAATCATCATGAGCATTGCCATCTCATTCTTGATCAATAGTGCTGAACATGGAAGAAACTCACAGATGGTTGGATACTGATTAGTGATTACGATTATGAGATTCGTTACCATCTAGGAAAGGCGAACGTGTGGTGGCAGATGCTTTGAGCCGAAAGGAAAGGATTGAGCCACTACGAGTTTGAGCCTTAGTGATGACTATTGGTTTGATTCATTCCTGAGAAAATCTTTAACGCTGAAGCTGAGGCGAGGATGGGAAGAGAATTTTCAAAAAGAATAACTTGTGTGTTATGATTAAGAAACTCTCAGCCTCGTTTTTTTGACGAAACACTTATCTTTGAAAAACAGGAGTTGGATATCCTTTTTTTGGTGATTTATGAACTGTGAAGTATGCACGTAGCTCGCATAAGTCAAGTATTCCTATCCATCCTAGATCTGATTAAGATTTTGTACCAAGACCTTAAGAATTTATATTGGTATACCCAAATAGCAAAGCAAAATTGTCACCCTCGTCAGCAAATGCTTTTGACTTGTACGAAGGTTAAAGCTGAAACTCAAAAGCCTTATCCAGGTTTGCTGTGATACAACCGAGGATTCCCTCAAGGGCATGAAAAAAGATCACCATGGACTTCGTGACTATAATTCGCAAATACCCGGTTAACCGTGCAAGACAGATATGGGCAATCGTTGACCATCATCACTAAATATGCTCATTTTTTTGGCCAATGAAGGTTCGGACTCGATGGAGGAGTTATCGAGACTTTACGTAAAAGAAGTTTGTCTCGAGGTATGGTGTGCCAGTTTCGCATCATTCTATGATCACGTGATTAGCCCGCTTTACCTCTCATTTCTCGCAGTTTCGCTTCAGAAGCGTTGGAACGCAATTGGATATGGGCACACGCTTATCACCTGCAACACGGTATGGTCAGAGTTGAGAAGGACCATCCAGACATTAGGAAGACTGTTGCCATACTTATGTGATTGACTTTGGAAACAGGGCTGGGATAGAAAATCTACCATTGGTGAAATTTTCACCCTACAAACAACAGTTATCACACTAGCATCAAGGCAGCACTGTTCGAGGCACTATATGGTAGGAAGTGTCGATTGCCTATTTGCTGGATGAGGTTCGAGACAGTCAACTCACAGGTCCAAAGATTATTCATGAGACAACCGAAAAGATCGTTCAAATCAAAATGTAGTATTCAAGTGCACGGTGATAGTTAAAAAGAGCTACCAGATATGTGACAGTAAGCCTTTAAAGTTTATGTAGGAGATGCGTTTCGCTAAAAGTGTCGCCATGGAAATGGGTGTGATACGTTTCGGAAAGCAAGGAAAGTAAACCCGGGCTTATATTAGACCTTTCAAAATCCTTGCTTAGGTTTGGAACGATTGCTTTACCGACTCCGAATCCTGACACAATCTCAGCCCGAGTCTTAATACCTTACACATGTTCAAAATCTAAAGAAGTGCTTAATCTCGACGATATCACTTGTTATCCCGCTAGATGAAATCCAAATTGACGACAAGCTTCATTTCGTTAAAGAACCCATTGAAATCATAGACTGTGAGGTCAAACATTTAAAGAAAAGTTGTATTCTCATCGTCAAGGTTCGTTGGAACTCAAGAAGAGGTCTCGAGTTTACCGGGCATCGTGACGATATCGTTTCAAAATGAAATCCCGCATCTGTTTTCAAAATCTATAACCGCACCGGATAACATGTCTTGAGCTTTGTGGACAAAGCTCTTTTAACGGGGAAAGGATTTCACACCCCGTAAAAATTTCCAATCTATTTTTGTTGAATTTTTCCGGCATTAGTTTGACTTTGATAATTACGTGTTAATTATTGTGCTTAACCGGGAAGTTTTCCCGTGCGTAACTGAGAATCGTTACCGGATGCGTTCCAGCTTACTATTTAATATAGTCTTTCGACGAATGTCGCGTTTTTATTTTTCGTGAACATATTTGAAATATCTTGTTGTTTCAGGTTAAAAATATTATGTTTCGACTTTTACGAAAAACTATCGTTTTACCCAGCTTTGTGTAAAAAGGGAAATGGGTAAAATCTAGAGTCATCCCACCATGGTAAAAAATTCAAAAATAGACACCATTGTGGCCCTCCATTGCTGTCCCTACCCCAATCACCACTCCATAACTCTTAGCTATCATGTTCCCTTGATATTTTTATTTCCTAGGATCCATTTAGCTTTTGCCACCCACCTTTGGCTGTGTGTATTTACGTCGTATGTTTTTTTGTTTAAGTTTAAGGACTAGATGCATAGAACCTTATTTATTCTTATCACAACCATTCTTCTCACTAGAAAACACACACACAAAAATTGTTCTTTTCTCCCTTTCTCTTGTATAACCGACGAACACAAACACACTCATAAACATTCATTTTTCATTTTTGATCAAACTTTTGGAAGCTAAGGAGTATTTGGATTTGATTCTAATAGTTAGTTTGGGTATTTAAACAACATTCGGGTTGTTAGTTGGTCATTAATCCCTTCATAAACCATCTTTTCGTAAGTAATCTTTTCTTAAAATTTCTTGTAATTTTACTAGTCTTTTAATGCATAAACAAGGGATGTACACTTATTTTTATAAAAATCAAAGATTAAAAGTTTACAAAACCTGAAAAGGGCTTTGTATGTTTTGAACAAAAATATATAAAACATGGGGAATGTATAGTTGTGTTGTTATGGTTGTTTGTTGTAAAGAAATAAATTACCAAAAAGGTTATTGGCTTATTCGGCTTATTATTAAGCACGTATGGGCTTATTTGAGCTTATATAGCTCTCGACCCAAAAAGGAAACAAAAGAAATGTGTTTTGGCTTATTAAAGTTTTTGTCTTATTATTTCTAGCTTATTTTTGTGGCTTATTATGAGAACAAAGAAGGGTTTTGTGCTTATTGGATTATTTGATAAGCACACTAGTGCTTATCGGGCTTTGTGGGCCTCGGCCCAAGATCCAAGCCCAAACCGTGGGCTTAGACAATAAGCTCCACGGCTTGGCTTATTTTGTGACCTATTTTATAGTTTATTTTCATAAGTCAAGTGTGTATTTGATTATTCTTTAACTTATTGGACTATTTTTGTTCTTATTGTAATTCGGCATTTTCGTTTGGGATTATTAGACCAAAAAGCCCAATAAGGGCCCAATAGCTCACGGCTTATTTTGGTTAAGGGCTTATGGCTTATTTCGATTATTGAAGTTATATAAACTATAACCAATTAAGGTGAGTTCATAGCTCTACATCTTTACCGTTTTTCGTATGCTTTATAACTTAGGGTGAGAACATTTCTTGTTTTTAAAATTAGATACAAGTGTTTTGTGTTACTCTTACCTGTTTATGTGCTGCATAAGTTTGCGTTTAAACCACTATTTGCCTGAATCATCATGAACTGTTAATTTCTTGACAGACCATACTGGTTGAGTGAGCGCGAGTGAATAAATAGATCTATTGGGGCTAATATAACCCTCATCTGGGGTAAGTATTCGTTTACTGGTATCGGGGGACCAAATATAAACGGTTGTATGTCAGTCGAATTTCGTCTTAGTGGTCTTTGGATAAACACCTTTTTAGGGAAAGTTTCACGCTTGGCTTGATTATATGCTAACATACTTATTGAGCCTCCGGTAATCCATGAGCTTTAGTGCAAAGCATAAACACCCTTTTCTATGTGTTATTGTATCTATTGATATCGTCAATATACATTTTATTATACTTGTGGTCCTTTTATATTACGTTTCAGTCTAAACCTATAAATTCATCAACTTTTGTTGACGTTTTAAGCAATGCTTTTTCTGGCGTGTGCTTCGGTTGGCTGTTGGTATTCGCTCAAGGTGCTATTGAAGTTTAAATTGCTATATGTGATACCATTTTTCAAGACTTCAATTTAATCATGCTTGTTATTAATTTATCAAACTTTTATTTCGCTTCCGCAAACCTTAGAACTTCTTTTGGGATGATTGTAAGACTATTTATTTTATAAATGTAACAAGTGTGATTTTTCAAAACGTACCCCTTAGAGGTTGTTCTTTGTACCTTGTGATTAAGATATCCACACCCCTATTTGCCTATTCTGACAGGACCCGTTTTGGGGGTGTGACAGCAGCCTTTGCATAGAAATCTTTTGTTAATTGTTCAATTTATGTTTCTAAGTTCTTGAGTGCAGCGTTTTGATTCCTTATACTCATGTTTGTGTTCTTGAAGCTTCTTCATCCATTTTTTGGTCTCAGCTCTGCTCTTCGTCGACTCCTCAATGTGCTTGTTTATTGTTTCTTTAAGGCTTGGTTTCTTCTCGCCAAAAGGTGGACGGTTATCCATACGCGTGTAGTATGCCGGTGGACCTACATGATACCTAGCTCCGCTTCCACCATTGTTTGGAAAATACCTTCCAAACTCACCATACTTGACTTCTTCGACTCCATTGATCTCTTCGTTAAGCGGGCATCTTTATCAAGATGCGTTCCTCCATAAAGCCCACTGCCTACTTAGATAGCATGCACATTGTCCTTAAGCTTCTTCATGTCACCCCCAAGGCTATCCAGCTTGCTTATGATAACAGCAATACCATCTGAGTTACCACTGCATATCCTCCTGTTATTCGTCGGTCCATCTTTGTGAATTGAATTAAATCCAATGTTTGAGTTGGTGTCATCCCAGGGATCGGCCCGAGAATCAAGCATTTGGCGGGTCGATATGTCCAGCCCCTTATAAAAGATATTAACCTTATGTTGATTGTTCAGATCATGTGTTGGGCATTTGTACAAAAGGTCATTGTACCTTCTCCAATCTTGGTAAAATGTCTCGTCGCCTTTTTGCTTGAAGTGATGAATCTCCTTAAGCTGTTTGACGGTCTTAGAAAGAGGACAATATCTTTGGATAAAGGCTTTCGCGAGAAGGTCCCACGTGTTGATCGATCCTGAAGGTATCTTGTCAACCCATCTCTTGGTAGCTCTAGTAAGTGTGATAGGAACACTCGCAACATAATCACATCATGAGTAACGCCTGGAATGCTGAAAAGACTAAAAATGTCAAGCACTCTCTCCACATGTTCATGAGCATCATCATTCTTGTTTCCAGAAAAAGTGTGTTCCCTCAATTCTCTCATGAACTGGCCCTTGATCTCAAAGTTGATATTGTTGCCAATCTCAGGCTTAACCACCCCTAGTACTTGGTTTCCTCGAGTCAATGCCAAGTATTGCCCCATTATAAGCTTGTTGATGTCAACGCCACCCATCTTGCTCCCTAAAATTAACACGTACAAAATTAGCAAATAAAAAAAATGGAAGAAAAGACAAAAATAAAATTTTAAATTTTAAATGCAAAATTTGTACAAAACTTAAAATTTAAAACCAGTTTAGCTCCCCAGCAACGACGCCAAAATCTTGATGCATATTTTATTTAATAGATAAGGTTTTAATATTTATATTAACTCGACTACCTATTATCTACTAATGCACTAACGGGCAGAGAACCCGGTCGTGTATATTGTAGGTTTTGGTAAATCTAATGTCGTCCCAAGATCTAAGTGTTCGGTCTAAAATCTGAATTTTAATTGTCACGTTAAAGCTGGTTTTGATTATTAAAATGCAAGAAAAATAAATGTTGAAATAAAATGGAAGATTTAATCAAGGGAGAAAGACGTGCTAACCTAGTTCCTACTCTATTAGTGTGATGATGTTATATCCTAGTGCAATGCCTAGTTCTCGTTTTATATGGTGGTACTAATATCATTAGGCTCGACTTGTATTCGCAACCTAACCTATAATTCCTATGATATCAACCTCGTTGTTCACGAAAGTCGAGTATCTAGTTCATAGTCATTAAACCCCTACTACTCTAAAGACTTGTCTAATGTCGACAATTCCACTACTCGACATTTAAACCCTCCTATTAGGTGCCAACTAACAAAAGGATTTCCTTTGCTTTATAAATGCCTAATCTAATGCAGGTGATGATATGGGCAACCCCTACACTCGAAATAGATCCCATCCTATCTCTTGTAACCTATTAGACTACCTTTCAAATGTTTACGCCTAATCACTAGCTAATAGGTTCTACACTAGCCTTAGCACTACCAAAACGCGGGGGTCGATAAAAAATAAATAGAGTATCCATGCAAAATGATAATTAACCTAAGAAATAAACATTAAAACAACAATAGGTACATAACTAGGCTAGTACTTGAAGTGCTTAGCCACTCATATTATATATTGCAGAAAACATAATGTAAAGAATCTTGGATTGATTAAACATTAATGTTAATACAATTACTTGATGAATGATTAATACAAACAATGATCAAAGTGTATTATCCCTTGGAATGCAGCTTTAAACCCCTTGGAATGAAGCCATAATCGTCCTTGGTGAGTGGTGTATGAAGTGAATGTCTAAATCGGCATATTTAGGGCTTGTATTTATAGGCTCGATATAGTTACAGTGTAACCCTAAGTGAGGAGTTACACCGTAACCTCCATAATTCATGTATATCCTTTTAGACCTGGCATAGTTACGGCGTAACCCAAAGGTATGAGTTACGCCGTAGAAACTCTCGAATTAATTTTCACCCCTTGTTAAGGCATAACCCTTACGGATCAAATACGCCGTAACTATCAATTTGGGTAGACTTCTTGGGTCGAGTAGGATAAAGGTTATGGCATAGTTCCATGGTATTGACTACGCCGTAACTTTTGTATGGACCATCAACTTGTGTATATTTCTTCACGCACTCTTTCATTTTCGCGTCTTTTCATTCAATGCTAACATTTACCTAAAAATGAAACATGAAACAATTAAGTATATATTTTCATAAATATATAATAAATATGAGCATTTATATAAGGTAAATTGATACCAAAATGTATGAACTATTTGATGATATCATTGCATTATACATTAAAAGAATACAAATGCTTTAATAGTTTGAGAAGTTTTTAACATGACTATCTCCAACAGGTGTTTTGTTGATGTCATATACCTTAAGGAAAGTAGTGTGGCAATACTCATAGTGATACTTGTATTTGAGTGCACACATACAAAATGGTAATCATCACATTATTCAAAGAACTTCACTATTTGTGAATTTTTGAAATAAGTATTTTGAAAATTCTAAAAGTTCATAACCTAGTTGACTTGTTCATGAAATTTATGCTTTGTCAACAAGTGCGATCGTCGTAACTTAAGGCATAAGTCTTCAACTAGAATCATCATGTATTGATCTATCTAGTATTCGGATAATGGAACTGTAAGCAGTTGTATTAAATAATGAATTGATATACTAGGTATGATCATTTTCATTTATACTATCGTGTTCTATATTTGCATGTTTAAATCCACGAAGAAATTTATTTGTTCTAAAGTTGTCCATTGTCGGTCAATGATACGAGAGCATTGTTGAATTAAGACAAATGTGAGCGATCGGTAATATTCTTTGAATATTAAATGACGTGTTCGCTAAACTCATATGTTATTCACTGGCTATGAATATTGGACTACCCCAACCTGTGAGTATTCACTTTATGGATCGGCATCAATATGTGAACCTCACAAATGGTTGTATTTTATTCATCCTTATACTTGAGATGCAAGTAGGTCTTGCATGTACGGATGGCATTTCTTGATTCTAGTTAAACGTTAACCTTAATAAGGTAGTTATACAGGTTATTTTTAGAAGTGTTATGAAGCACATGAATGACACGTGCAGTCAAAATAGGATTTGTTCTTCCACGTGTTTATGGAGTTAGATACTATTGGGGCCCTTGATGAATTGATCATATGTTTGTGTGGTTGCACCGAAATGTAATTAAGATGAAACTTGATTAGTTTGGTAATCTTGTTTAATATCTATTTCGTGAAACAAAATAGTTAAATATTGGGACAACTTTGATCCATATATATTTTTAACAGAGTATCTAAAACAAAAGGATGATTAAGAAAAAACCATTTAAACTAATACGTTTACGAAACTACACTCGGGTATTTCTAAGAGCATTGGCATGTTACTAGACGCTAACCTTTGCTAATATATTTATTTATGATTATGACATTCGCAAGTGGGAGCTATTAGGATATGCTCATATCATAGTAAATAATTATACGACCGAAGATACGTAAGTTTATGGTGCCACACACCTATACACTAAGGTACTACCATTTATAATGTAATTCATATATTTATAGTAATTATATTAGTTATATTAGTAACCATTTTACGATTTACTTGACGATCGTTAATTAGTCCATTTTACGATTAATTAACGTAAGGCTATTTAATTAACATGTAATGGATATGTTAATAATCTAAGTCTCCAAATTAATATGGAATGTCCATAGGGAGTGTTATGGACCGGCCATGGGTAAAAAGAGTGTAAGATATTGGAAATCATAACATAATGGTAGATTAAGGATTGGCCGAATTCTAAAGAGAGAAAGAACTAGAGAGAAAAGCTTTTAGTGAGAGAAAGTAATACTTGAATTATGTAATGACCAATCACCTCTTCCTTGGGATGGAAGAGGTATTTATATGTCTTACAATAACCGGCCTAAGGCCTTGGTATGGGCTTACACGTGTGGGTTTATTACCCAGCCCATTACCGTTTATCATACATTATACATTAAACTATGAGCTAGGATAAACTGTAAAATACACGGGATGACCGAGTCTTTTTCTTAAACCTAACAATCTCCCCCTAAGGGAGCTCACCCTAGAAAATACTAACTTAAGCTCAGCAATCTACTAATTGATCTTGTGTTCTAGCTCGTAGTCTTTGATTCTTCATTTGATATCTTGTACTTTGATGAAGTGATCTTTGATTTTTAAGCTTGAGCTTGTTCCGTAGCTCGACTTGTATGTGATCTTGAGCTTCTTTAGATCATAAGCCAAATTTAATCTCTAATCATCATCTTATGATATGTCGCCATCTTGTGATATGTCGCCATCTTGTGATCTTCTGACATCTGGACCGACATGCTCATACCTTTCTTGATCTTGAAAGCTTGAATATTCTTTCTTCTTGAAGTTCTTTTACTTTAACACTTGGTCATTTAAAGAAGGACGTATATTATCAGAGTAGCGGAAGCCTTGAAAATTTTACTTGAGCTTTCGTGCTGTCTTAAGATGTGTTGGTCGAGTATGAGCATTGATTATGAATCTTACTTATCTCTAGCTACCAGCTGCTACCGTCGGGAACACCTGCAGGTTTACGTTAGTAATAAACAGACGAAAGATTCTTTGTTCACTTTCGTCGAATACGGTTGTAATAACCACAGTTCCCCGTTAATCAGTATAAATACAGCTTGTGATCAGGTAGAATTCCAAAGAATCTCCTTGATGTGTCGTTGTGTGGTGTATATTTTATTGATTCAAGTTTTAAATTTATATTTTGCCGACTAAACCAAAAACAACACTTTAACGGGCAGTGTACCCGATCGGTAGTAGTTTCATGGTAAGTAGGGTGTCGAACACTTGAAGCGAGGTTAAATCTATCAACTTAATTAATATCTTGGCTTTCTAATCTATGTTAATTCTATTCTATTCTAAATCTATGTCAGTCCTAATCCTAATTCTAACAGGAAAAGGGAGTTTTCAGCCTGAGAGACTAGCACGGTTTGGTTGGTGACTACAATCAATTCAAGGCACTTTAACCCACGCGAGCTAATTAACAAAAGATAAAAGAGCGGTCGAGCCAAATATAAGAAAACTGTATTAACCGTTATTAATCCGATTAGAAAGTTGGTTTGTTTATTAAGTGCAATGATTTCTTCTCTCGAGGCGGCATATCATTCTTAAGACTTAGGCGTTACATCATCCTAAGACCTAGACACAAATTAATTTTGTCACAATTAAAGTATTCGCATAAAGCATCCTTATTTGCTGATTATAATCTATCTTAAGGATTAAAGAAATGGTGATCTTGTTAAACCCTGGCTCATAGAGACTTTACCCACTTACCGCTTAATGGTAATTTATACACTAGTAGTCCACTTGTCCAACTATCCAATAGAATCAGAACTTTACTTGTTGAATTATCTAGGTCACCTGCTAGTCAACACAATCAATAAACCATTGGCAATATCCAATTAACTAGTTAAGCCCGAAGCGTATCCTAGACACAGACTTAGAAGGACAATATTTGTGATCCTATGATTCTAGATGTATAAATTACAATATGGAGAGCTATCCCAGACTTTAGATCTACTTGGTCCATATCACTAGATCCAGTTGAATGATAGGTCGCATACAAAAGCGCGTAAACAAGTATGAATTGATAAACATAAACAAGCATTTAACAATAAATCAAGAAATTGAGATAAAAAAATACCAATCATTCAGATCTTCATAATAATGGCTAATACCCGAAGGTATTAGCCTTCAAACGTCATAATAAATACAAGAGCAATTATTGAGCCAAGGTAAACTAACCGAGTTAACGAATGATACAAAAAACTAAACGATTACTAAAGTATTTGGAATTACACGATGTCTCCTATGAAACTGATAACATTGCTCGACCTCTTCTGCTCTTTTTCTCCTCTGAAAATTGCCCTTTTATGGTTTAGCTATCGAGAATATGATTTAGCACACTAAAAAATCATTTTTGAGTTCTCTATTTATAAGGTTTGGAAGTCGGTTCGATACGGCGCATCCAAGGATTGGATATGACGTATTGGGGATTTCTTAGAGTAGGGACCACGCTTGATATCTTCCAGAATATTATATTCATTCCATATTTCCAATACGGCCTATTGGTCTTCTTTGGATACATCGTATTGATCTTGTTTCCTTTGTGTTCTTTGGTGAGTGCATGCACGGATACGCCGTATCTTCCTTGATGGATACGACGTATTGGTCTTCAGAACAGTAATCTTTAAAATATCTTCATTTAAGCTCCATAATGCGCGCCTTTTGCTAACTT